>PVKP010006512.1:0-82650 GCA_004027715.1 Plecturocebus donacophilus
TTTCAAACTATGGCAAAGAAACATGTTTGTAAAATATTTGGGTTAGTAAACATGTTGGTAAAATATTTTGACTCCCTTTTTTGTCAAGTTAATTTTATGCCAGAATCAGATTGGAAGGTAAGTCACAATATATAGGGTTAAATAAAACCCATCTGATGAAAATTTATGGTTAGTAGGCCATGACTCACCAGACCCCTTAGATAGGAATTTGGGCAAGATTTAAAAATCAGAGCTTAGTCTACAGAGGCATCCTACCCAAGGCCAAAGGCAGGAATGCAAAAGAACAAGCTCAATCATGCAAGCTCCCTTCAAGTCCTGGTGTCAAGTCTGTCTGCCCAATAATTGACAAAAGCAAACTACAAAGTCAAGCCTAAGTTCAAGGGGAAAAGAAGTCTATCTACTTCGTCACTATGAGGGCATAACATGGGTGTGAAAGATCCAATAATTCAAGCTATCATCTTGTTTCCATTTTCTATAGCTTCTACATTTATGAATGGTGGTAGATGGATTCAGTGGCTATTCAGGACATTTACAGCTCTTAATGTCAACCTGTAATTTTAGGAGAAATTTTATGAGATTCTCTAGTATTATGTATAAATGATTGTCCTGTAAGCTAGATGTTTTGGTTTCTCTGCAGAGAATTTTACAATAATTTTAATTAGTTGAAAGTATTTTAAAACCAGACGTTTCACCCAAACATTCAGAATACTAATTTTTCTTGAAGTTTCATAGCAGCAGGCGATGGTGATTTTGATTAACAGCTGACCCTTTAATTCAGAGCATTCCTCTCCAGATCAGCACACACATTCCCTCCATCCCACGCAGATTCTATCTATATATTGCCATATACACCTGGCCCACTTCACTTATTTATATTACTTCCCTCAACCTTGTGAGCAGTTTTTGTTTCTGTCCTACAATTCCAGGTTTGAGTTGTGGCTCTTCTTCTCTGACCAGTTACTTGCATGGCAAGATAAGTCATTTACTATATGTGGGTTGTATTTACAAACAGAGAAGCAAAATAGTGGAAATCTTTATGGGATTTCCTGCTGTACCATCCTGTGATTCTGAGGTTAGATCAGAGAGTACATATGTTTCAAGACATCTCCTGAAAATAAGAAAGTAGTCTATTTCAAGAGACGACTGGACGACTCTTCAAATGAAGATATACAGACTGAAAGCTGGAATCTTACAGCAAGCAGGGCAATCAGGAGTCGTGCTTGCTCTGTGGATCTCACAGGAGCTCAAGAGGGAGAAGAAGCAATTAAAGAAAAAGAGAAATTGTTGAGTTAGGCTGAATATCAGCAAGGTTTTAATAGGCAAGTCTTTAAACTGGCATGCTTTCCCAGGAGTAGTGGCAGAAAGTTACTTAAGATATAGCCACACAAAGCATTTTAATAACCCACTGTAAACAAAATTCTCACTTAAAATACAGCTATTGACTCAAAGGTAGGTTGTTTCTTTCCCTTTATTTTGTAAGTTGATTTAGATTTTTGTTGCATAAATAATGAAAAAGATTAAATTCTGTAACGGGGACTTGGAAACAGACAAATCCAGGCTATGCTCACATGCATTCTTCAGGCCTATTAGTTTAATGCAGATGGTTGAGTCATCTCAGAAATGATGATCTATTTTGCACCAGGCATCTGTGTTAAATAAACATATACAAAACATGAATGTAGATATATTGTTTTGCATATTGTCATGAATGCGTAGTTTCAGACTGTCATCCAGTTTGCTGTATAAAAGTCAGAGATTTTTGCTTTCCTCCTTATCTGCTGCACATCTCTTTCGGAGGTATTTTGGGATAACAGTGCTTGTTATTCAATTATTTAAGATAGAATGTTTGCTGACAACTCAATATTCTATTTTTCTCTTCTCTTCTCTTTGGATAGAAAAGTGCAAAATGGGCAAAGTAAAATAACTGGCCTGGCTCTGGGATAGACCAAAAGAACAAACAAACAAACTAAAAATAAGCAAAAATGTTCATCATCTTTTCAGTCAAGGTGTTAAAGGTGACCAAGGTAGAAACTTAGGAGAGCATTTTAAAGTGCTGCATGCAAATCACATACTCCTAGAGGAATAACATAATGGCAGCAAGCTGGCCCTGGAATCAGCTCATTGACATAAAGGACAAATTTGATTACACACACAAGAATGTGAACTAATTGCATTCGTAATAATCTACTATCCTAAGCGGTACCATATTCACTCATTGAATAGACACTTTCTATGCATCAGTTATTCTCTTAAAACTTCAGAGGTTGACAAAAGTTGTTTTCTGTATGCCCTCCCACATCCCCTTTCTGTTGTAGGGCCCTCCCGCCTCCAGATTCAGTGACTTCTTCCTTGGTATTTTTTGCTGCCAGGGCATCATCTGACACTCATGGAGTCCTTTGGTAAGTGTGTTAATAATTAAATAAAGTCCAGCTTGTGGATCTAGAAAGGAAACCGATCAAAAACAATGCTGTGAATCATTAAGAGGGATCATAGTGGGGAAGATCTGGTTGGTGGAAGAAGGAATGTTTCAGAGGAGGAGATCATTTAAAAATTTGGGGGCTGGGGGGGTAGTGACAATTGTAATCCCAGAACTTTGGGAGGCTGAGGCAGGAGGATCACTTGAGGCCAGGAGTTTGAGATCAGCCTGGGCAACAAAGCAAGAACCCATCTCTACAATCAATCAATCAATCAATCAGTCAGCAAGCCAGGCATGGTGGCACATGCCTGCAATCCCACCTAATCTGGAGGCTGAGGTGGGGGAATTACCTGAGCCCAGGAGATCAAGGCTGCAGTGAGCTGTGATCATGCCATGTCGATCCAGCCTGGGTGACAGAGTTAGACCTCCATCTAAAAATAATAATGAAAATTGGACTCGTCTACTCCTCTGTAGAAAGGTTGTCAAAGAATAAGTTTAAGGAATTCATAAAAAGAAAACACAAGCCCCAATAAACATAAGAGAAGTGTACCTCACAAGTCATCAGAAAAGTGGGAAACAAAATAACAAAATCCAACTGTAAATGCTTAAATTGGAGAAAACACTATAAAGTATTAACAAAGACATAAGGAAATAAGCATTGTCATGTGACAGGTGATACTGTAGACTGATTCAGGCACTTTGGGAGGGTTAATTTTGTCACATCCATTAAAATCTTAAATGTCTCTTCCCTGTGATCTAACAGTTTCACATTCCCAAATCTACGCTAGAGCCACTCGCTGGTCTTTAATGGACGACATGTTCCAGCCTGTTTATTTATATTAGCAAAAATTCAAAAACAACCTAAATATCCATCAATAAGAGAATAGCTTAACTTAGATTTGTCCTTGGAATCTCCCAATTAAAAAATGTTGTCAACTAAGCTGAATCTGTAAAAATAAAACACATAACGAAAAGCAAATCACCATATAGAACAAATAAAATATAGCTGTAGGTAAAATTCAGTCCACAGGCCCCCAATACACAATCTCTGGTTCAATAATCATTTAAATCCTTTAAATTCTGAAATTCAAAATGTACCTTTGGAAAGTGAATAATACCAATTAGTAGATTTTCTTTTTATTATCTGCTAGGTGTCAATTACCATGTTTGGGGATTTTATGTGCTTTTACTGTCTTTGCAACAACCCTGCAAAATAGTTACTTTCTGAATTTTACAAGTTGAATGGTGTGAGAATTTCCATCCATGGAGGACAACCTGTCCTTGTCACCAGCCTAATCTTGAAAGAGAGTATCAGCCAGAGTGGGACTGATTTATGTTTCCAGAGAACTGAGTCTGAAAGTCTCAATAGCTTTACAACTGAGCAAATCCAAAGAGGTGTCCGAGCCATTTATGCAGCTGCTTTAGCTGAGCATACAAAGACAGTGCTTGGGGGAACATTCAGCATATCTCATACTGGTTGACTAAGAAGGCCTTAATATTTTTCTCAGCTTGACAAAACTTAGGTTTCTTACAGACTCTAGGCTCTGACTCTTTGCTTAGAGCATTTTTCTTAGAAAACTTGAAATTATAAATTATTTCTCTGCCTCTTTGAGATATAAATCTTTTTAAAGGTCTCTTTCCACCTAGGACAGATTTTTTTTTTCAAGGACCAGTGTGCTAGCTCTTTGAAATGTAAATATTAACTGAGACACCACCCCTATTTCCATAGTTTCCAT
Organism: Plecturocebus donacophilus; assembly: GCA_004027715.1. Taxonomy (NCBI): domain Eukaryota; kingdom Metazoa; phylum Chordata; class Mammalia; order Primates; family Pitheciidae; genus Plecturocebus; species Plecturocebus donacophilus. Next base: position 4,153 of record PVKP010006512.1, read on the forward strand.
GGGAGAGTAGAAACTTGAATTAGGTGGGGCCCCTGCTCCAAGTTGTAAAACTACCTTTGGTCATAAAGATAAGAGAAAGAATGTTTATATTTTCTTCCTTGGGTAACACCAATTAGCAACTGCAGATGACCTAAGATGTCCATTTCCCTCATTCCACCCAGGCTCTTAAAAACTCTCCTGCCCTTTGATCCAGTAGAATTAATTCCAGACCAAGTTCTGCCTCTCTCCCTATTGCAATAGTCTAGAATAAAGTCTTCTTTGCTTGTTTAACTTTGCTGAAGTTTTTGCTCTGACATGGCTTCCTTTGCATTTCAGGCTGACAAAGTTCTGATTGGAGAACCTCAGGGGTTATCAGGGAAAAGTGCCTAAGGGAAATGGATAGCAGAGTTCAGTCAAGATATAGTCATATAATGTCTTTTGTATTAAGAAGAAAAGAAGAAACAAACAAAAAATCCCCCAACACATATATTTAAGACAACAGAAGTGATCTGAAGTCTGGCAGGCTATATAATAAAGCCATCTTACATTTTTTTAGCAGTTAGCATTATTTAGGTACTTTGACATTTTCTCTAATCTTTTTTTAAATGTTTATTCATCTTTTAAAATGTGTCTTTCAACTAAGTCTAATTTCTTTGCAAGTGATAGAAGAGCTGATTCAGATGGGCTTAAGTATAAAAGTAATTAATCTATTGCTTTAATAATGAGAAAGTAGAGTGGTATTTAAGCAAAGTGGGGTCCAGATATTCTTCAACGTCTTCAGTAGTTGTTCTCTGTTTTTCGGCCCTGATCTGTTTTTTTTAACCTCCAGTTTTAAACTGGAGCTTTCTCTCCTTGAGGCCACAAAGTGCATGCCAACTTTAGGGTTATATTATAGCCAGTTGAAAAGCCTCAAGTAGTTTCATCTACAGCCCAGAATTGACTTATGATTAAAAAACAAACAAATAAAACTTGCATGATACAATTTTCTTTGAACTCATCAATATGGCCTAAGGCATGTAAATGTTCCAAATGACCAGGCATGAAGATGCCATCCCACTAAAATCACAAGTACTGAAAGTGGGAGGGAAGGTTCTTCCAGGAGAAGAGCAAGGTACGGTGACAGAAAAAGAGGAAATGGAAGCTTATCAGTCAGAACCAGGCTGCTTACAGTCAACTCTAATGATAAACAATGTTCTCTGCCTCCACTCAAAACACACGGAATACATTGGTTGTCCTTCTTTTGAAGCATGAGGCTTCTTTAACTTCATATTACAATTAACTGTGCCTCTCTAAAAGTAGTATCAGATTTATCTTTGTATCCCCAATCTCTACTTTCGATCCTTCTAAGGATGCCTTATATGTCTGTGCTAGGTAAGAAGCAAATGAACCTTGGTAAGTTCTTCAATTTTTCTACGCCTAAGAGGCAAATGAAACTTAGTAAGTGCCTCGATTTTTCTATGCCTTGATTTTTCTGTTTCCTGAGAGTGTTCATGTTCATTTCTATTCAGATATTGACTTATTCATTCAAAAGTAATTTATTATTTCTAAGAAAATAATAAATAAAACTATAACATGACAATACTAGCAAGTAAACTGTCTAATATTATTGAGTTATTACTGTGTGCCAAGCAATATTTTAAGTATATTTTGGCTTCTGGCTCTTCTCTCCCACTGTCTTACCTACAATATAAAATTATCTCTCAATTCTCTCTTGCTTCTTGTACTCTGGCCACATTGGCTTTCTTGCTGTCTCCAGTTACCCAAAGCTCATTTCTATGACAGAGCCTTGCTGATCCCTCTGACTAGATTGTTCTTCTCTCATTTACTCACTCACATGGCTGGTTTCTTCTTGCTATTTAAATATCAGCTTAAATATCAGGTTCACGGAGAGGACATCCTTGAACACTCACTATAAGCTTATCCAAATATCTGATTCCATTTACATTTCACACATTAACCTTTCTTCTTTATTCTCTTCCTCCTCTTCCTCTTTTCTTCTACTTCTTTAAATTTCACTTATCATTTCTTAACTTATCTTGGGTAATTTTTTCTCTGCTTATTTTCCTTCCGGAATATGAATTTGCAAGGACAAGGACCTCATTTTTCTTGGTTACTATCATACCCCCAGTACCGAGAAATGTGCTTGGCATAGAGCTGCCAGTGCTTTAGCTGCCTTATAAATTCATCCCATTTAATCCTCAAATGATTCTGTAATGTAGATATAATTAATTATCTCCACTTTATAGACAAAGAAGACCAATGCTTGAAAAACTAAGTGGCTTGCCTAAAGTCATAGTTGATAAGTGTAAAGCCAATATTTTAACTGAAGAATTCTGACTCTGTTACTAGGAGTCTAAACTTTTGTGGCCAGGCTCTGTATAGTGGATTATAAAGTCATGAATAAAACACAATCCTCTATTGCTCATAGGGTTACATTCTAGAGGTAGCTAGAATTCAACAAGCAATAAATAACTGTAGAATTAAGAAACACATAAAACCAAGACTTAATCTATGGAAAAGTTAAGTAAAGTTAAGGTTTAAGAATGATTGGGTTTTAGCCAAAAGGAAAGTGTGAAGAGAGCTTATCAAATAGAATGACATTGGAAAATCTCTGAGTCATTTGCCTATTACCAGGCAGGAGACAAGGACTGGGGATAGAAGAACACGACCCTTTTATCACCCTTGAGGTGCTTTAGTTGATTATGTGGGGTGGAAAAAAAGGTATACAAAGTATGATTAGCCTTTAAAGGTACTTTCAATTTATTAAAAATCGTATGGACCATAAATAGTTATGAAAATGGAGAAATAAACAATTAATTAGCATGATTTATAGCTATATGTTGAATTTTTTTACCCTAAAAACTGAGAATAGAATCTCTTTTAATGACTCATTGAAGATTTGAAAAAGATTGACCTTGTATTATTTCAGGAGCATAATTTTAATCAATAAATCAATCAAGAAATGTTGTAGTCCACATTCTCCGTAATCAATGCTATGAAACTAGAAATTAATAACATCAGCATAAACAAATCAATTCAAATCACGTGGAAATTAGAATAATAATATCTAATGTTTACTGAATGTTTATTATATACTTGCAGCTTGCTGAGATTTTTGTCTTAATCGGCTCATATAATCTTCACAAGATCTTTATTATTATTGTCACTTTATGGATGAAGAAGCTTATGACAAGAGAGATATATGTCCAGTTACAGAGCTAGTAACTTACATATGTGGAATTTAAACAAAGCAGTCTAATTACTGTGTGTGTGTGTGTGTGTGTGTGTGTGTGTTTATGTGTTTAACTACTTTGCTATTCTGCCTCCCTTAATTACCTTCTGGGTTAAAGAAAGTGCAATAGTAGTTAAAGGAGAAAATGATAATATAAACAAACTAAAGAAAAGCAAGAAGAATTACAAGGAAAATATGTTAATAATTATTGAAGGTATATAGTGAGTACATGACGGTTTATTGTACTGTTTGTCTTTTTGTATGAATATTTGAAAGTTTCCATCATATGAATTTATAAATAGAAGTTAAGAACAGAGATTAATTAAAAATAGTCTCTGTTAGCTCCAACAGGACTTTAATCAAACCTTTTTTGTGGTGCTTATTGCTCTCTCCTTTTTATTGTAGATATTCAAGCCTAAATCTCTTTTGTCAGTAATGACCTTTATTAAATATTTACTATTAATAATATTATATTATTGTATTTCATTCTCATAGTAACATTATGTAATAAACATTATTTTCTCTATTTTAAAAATGAAGGGAAAGGGAGGTTCAAAAAGTTTTGGCAACTTGCCCAAAGGCCTCATTTAAAGATGAAAAAAATTAAAATTTGTGTTTGAATCTTTTTCATTCTGAAGTTCTTCCTCTGTACACGCTACCAGGTGGCCACAATTATATAACTATAAACTTTTTGATGGGAAGACACTTTCTAACTTACCTTTTAAAATAATTCCTGTATCATCTAGCATAGAACCTGTCACAAAGTGGGCATTCAATAAATACTCTATAACAGGAAAAAGTGAGAGAAGAAATAAAGGCGAGTTGACAGTCTCACTTTTTTAATAAATAATACCAGTGGGAATTAAATTTTGTCTCAAAGATAAACTATTAACCTATTTGCCCAAGATTGAACCCTTTATTTTTGCTGAGTTTAAAATGGCAGCCCAATTATTTCAAATTTTGTGCAGTTCTCTGAACAGAAACACTTTTCTTCATTGATCAAGACTACACAATGGAAGCCGGATGAGGCTTGCCAGAGCAGCAAACACTGTAAGATTTTAGGTTTAGGATTGTTCTAATTTCCATCAATATTTCACATCACTCTGAAAAATTTTGAATCTACACCCAATTGTTCTCCCCTAGTTTTGAGTCACCTGAAAACATAATATAGGTTTCATCTTTGGTCTCACCTCAATAACTGTAAAAATTTCACGTAGAAAAATGATTAAGGGTTAGCCTGAGACTCATTCCTCTAAAGAACTTAAAAACTGGTAGTTCACACATCATCTTACCCAAAACCAGAACAAGGACGACTTTTTTTATTTTGGCTAATTTTCCTGATCAATTGTGTTGACAAGATTCCTATAATCTGTAAATTTAGTTAAAAAAAACCTTAAAAATTAGACTTTTAATACAATATGATTTGTCATAGTAGATCCCCATGGGTATATCATGGGTAAAATGTTTTTTCCTCAGTGTACTTATAAGCCCAGTAGTACATAAGCTACTTACGACTTCATCTTTGTGATCACAATCAGGTTTGCTGATTTGTAGTTCTGAAATCGAATTAAAATAAAAACTGGCACACGATGTACATACAAGTTTTTGATGACTTGTTGCTTTTGCAATATTTCTTATGCATTCTGAAATGTATTTTTTTCTGTTTATGTGAGTTAAAAGAAAACAATTTATCAAAATGGAATTCATTTTTACTTTCAGTCCTCTTATACTATGCTCTTCTAATCAGTATCATGAAGACTGGGCAGAGCCACTTTTTTGCCTTAAATCTCAATAATATATCTTGAGTGTCTCCATTTTTTCTACATTCACTGTACTGTCTATTTCATCTGATGGTAAATGTCATTGAAATCTCATTTTGACACATTTCTCTCTTTCAAGATATATCCTGCAAATATGTGCTTAAACTTTTGCTGTGACGTGGGCAAAGAACGCTCTGGCCTTTAAAATATGTACTAGCATTTAAGTGGCTTTAGGATGTTTAAAATGCTATCTTATTCATTATTAATCTAAAAGGAATTATATCAACCCCATCATATGTCCTTTATTAATTCTGATAAAATATCAGAAAAACTGGCAACCATTCTCTAGCACATAACTTTTATTTATTTTATCATAATTTGAGATGCTACAAGTGTGAAATACACTTAACATCTAGTATTATTATGATATCTAAATTATAGTTTATCAAAGTAATGGAATACTATGTGAAACTTAAGAATAATGGGCTTTCTCTGTGTAATGACATATAACAAATCTCTGAGTCATACTACTGAGCCAAAGACGAGTAAAAAAGATATATTTATGTATCTATACATGTAAGTATACATTTGAGTAAGTCTGAAAGAATAAACCTAAATCTTGGAGGTATAAAATTAGGAGAGGTTTACTTTTTATCATTAACTTCTTATGTTAAAATTTATCATAAGCATATATTAACTTTATAATTAGAAAACAATATAGACTTTTTCTATTTGAAAATAAATGTATTTTTTATTATATTATGTGTGAATACTCACACTTCCTACCAAAAAACTTTGATGTTTTCACAGGTTATTTGTTGTTATGGACACCACAGAAATAGTTTCTTCCATTAAAAAAAGTTCTCCAATAATAATGCCAATGAAAATCAATAATTGTAACAATTCATTGAACTGTTAGTGTGAGCTAAACCTGTGTATACTATCACATTCCGTTCTAAGGACTTTAGGAAAATATTATTATCTATGTTTTACAAATGGAGTATAGCTGAGATTCAAACTTCATTATATTGACTATCAAATCCATGGCTTCGTCTTTACTATTCTACTAACTTATGTCCATAGTGAAGTTGGTAAGTGCAAAACCAACAAGTTTTCAGAATTTAAGCCCATAAATGTCTTTCCGATATTTTGAATATATTTAGCAGAGCTGGCACACAGAACAGATAAAACGCTTAATAGAGATAAGATGAAAATTATAATTTCTTCCAGTCTGCAGCCTTCGGATCTGTTTTCTTGATGAAAATGATGAAGCTGCAGAGCACCAATTCTATCCAAGCACCAACTCTATCCATTCTCCTTCCAGACCACACTTTGAATTTCACTCTTTAGGAGAAAGCACCACGATTCTATGAGAAGTCTTCTGGGAGTATGATCTTTTTTCTGTAACTGGCTGAAAGTCTCTAATAAAGAAATTTCATTTTCAGCATGTTGGCCACCATGAGTCTTCTCCTTGATTGCCATCTCCAAAATGGAATGTTTGTGTGAACAATGCCAAGTTCAAATGGAATCTAATTAGGCATAAGGTAACTAACAATGCATGGTGCATCCCAGGTTAGTTTACTCAGTTCTGGAATGTAAGAAAATATGGAAGAGCAACATCCAACAACCCTAGACCAAAACTGTCTCACACTGTTGTATTTTAATATCAAACATTTCTGTAGTAGGTCTTCTGAGCTACTTCTCATTCTCAAAGATCAGAATCACCATATCTGTAAAGTAAGAAGACAGAGTCCTTCTAAAGTTTGGCAACATGAGACACAGAATGTCTAAAAATAGCCAAAAACGTGTTGCAGTGGCAATTGCATTCTGACTGATAGTAATATTCTTTTGTTGATATATTGCTTATAGTAAAGAGAATATGCTGCTTATAGTAAAGAGAATATCTCTTGGTGGGGTAATTTTGTCTTCGTATGAATAAACACAGAGTGATCTAAAGTGACTTCCTCTGCATATTTCCTCTCTGAAAACTTCATTAACCATTCCTTGCTACTCTGCTGAATGCTGTCAGCAGAGAGAGGAAAGAGAATTTTAATATCATACAATGTTTTACTTCAGAATTTTAAGCTCCCACAGTTGATGCTTTTGATTTTTCTCTCTGAAATGTTTAATATTTTTGTTTCCAATGTAGAATTTTATGTGTAAGTGGAGTCTGCATTGACCAGCTAGTTTAGATTCAAAGTCAAAATTTGTCTGTAGCTCCATAACTTTCCTTTGTAGTTGATTATATCCCAAGCATGATGAGTTAAAATAGAAGCTGGTATAAGAAATATTTTAAATGTCATAGTTAGAAGTATATTCAGCTATGAAAAGATGCATGTGGAAAGTTCAAAGAATACATACTTTTGATGACTCCATTCCTTTGTCCATTCATACTCATCATTTCTTTTAAATAAGTGGGTTTTTCTTTTATCACCCACATGTGGTATATCAGAACTCCTTCTATTGGGTGTCAGTGTTCAATTGGGTCAAAAAGCATTTTAGGGTTACAAGTGTTTTATTGAATAAACACAAGACAATTCTCAGCATTTTCCCAAGTAAGATACCTGCACATTGATGATTTCTAAAATATGAAAAAAAGTTTGGCCAAAACAATTGCAATAAAATAGTATGACTGACAATGAGACTTTGGTTATAAAGAAGGACTATTGTTGAAGTTTTTAGCTTATGCTCAGTCTGTTTTTTAAAAGTATACTGGTCAAGACAGTAAGTTGTTTATGTAATTTTTACCTAAATTTAAAAAAGTTCAAAAAACATTTTTTAGATTCAAAGTCAAGATTTGCCTGTAGCTCTCTGTAAATTTCTGTAAAAAGCAAACTGCTTGTGCAGGAAATTATAAGCTGTTTCTTACTTCTCAGGAGATAATCCTGTAAATAGAAGTGTGGTATATTCTTTGAAAACTACCCAGAGTGGAAATAAATAGTGTAAATTATGTGGCTTTTGAATACTAATAGGTGTAATATAATACCGTGGAATCAATCTTTAATTGGTGCTAAGATACAAAACAAGCATTTGAACTGGTATGTTTGTCATGTATTTCTTGAGTTGTTACCATATTAATCAAATTTTAAAACATAGAAGAAAACTACACAAAGAATCAGTTGTGGATTCACAGAACAAGACCTGCCTTGAATCATTGCATGCTTAAAAACATCACTAATGGTCCAGAAGAAAAGGTATAAGCTCTATCATTCTGATTAGTTGCTTTATTGATTGTCTAGATTTAAGAAAATGGAGCAAATTAAATTTAAAAGTGTGTCTGGTCTGTATCTGTAATATTGTAAATAACACAAACAATTGAGAAAATATTCTTCTGGTGCTTGAAAATTATCTTATTCAACAAAGAATTTGCTTAGGGTGATTGATAAAGAGATAATGCTCCAAAGTATGTATTTATTGTTTCATTTACATATTTTTCATCTTACTTGTTAACATAAATAAAAGTATCAATAAATATTCGGGTCTGAACAATAGTTAGAGGGCCAGTTATTAAACATCTACTGCATGGAGCATAGTTATCACCTCAACTTGGAAGGTTTCCATGACCAGTTCTACTGCCCTTATACTTCAGAGGTTGCATCAAGGCTGGAATCAGGAGGCACACACAGAGGAGTGTGCAGTGGCAGCTGTAGCAGGAAAATGAAGCTACATCGTTGGAGAAATCTCTTAAAAATATCTTTCTGTATTTTATAAATATTCTGTAATAAATATGTGGCACTTTTGGTTGAAAGTATGTTTTAATTTTTAAAGAAATAAAAGAGATTGCAATTGGATGATGTGGTATAGCTGGAAATGTTAAGCTCTGACCTTTGAGAAGAGATGTGTGTGCACACATGTAGTGTACAGGTATGGGTATGGCAGTACAAAAAAGGGTGCATGCATATATTCAGAACACACGTAAGCATTCAGAATTACATGTTTGAGAGCTTCATTATAAAGGCTTTTCCTGTACATGGACAATTATGAATTTAGCTGTACAAAGTTTCTGCAAAATCTGAAACTTACTTATTTTTACAGATAAAAGTTTGCCTTGATGCACAAAGCTCTTTTAACCCCATGCAGAGTTGATTAATAAAAGTGTAACTATTTCTCTTTATAATCTTAGCGTTTAACAAAGTAAACATTAAGGCAACTAGAGGTTGATGAATTTGCCAGGGGTAAGTCTTCGACTAAAGATTTTTCATTACTCAGAATACTTAAAAAAATATGTGTTGTATTCAGTCAGATGATCCATACTGGGTTTTGGGTCTAGCTGAGGGTGGGGAAATAAAGAGAGTAACACTTTGATGAGCCATCAGACTGGATAAATGCCTTCTTTTCAAATCTTAATACTTTCTAGGAGTAAAATTCTCGGTTTTAAGCAGTCATCCGAGGGATTATTTTACACTGCTAGTGCTCAGCACCAGGCGCTCTCTCACCAAAGCCTCTGGTTCTCAAAGCCTGTTTGCCTGATCTAATGTAGAAAGAGACCATTTAAAGTTAATTCTCTCAGAATCTTGAAAGCTTTCCAGTGGAGGAAGCTTTTCAAAGAAAACTTACAGTAGGAGGCTTTTCACATCTTGCTGATAAGATTAATTTCTCTCCATTCTCTATGTTAATTCCCTTTGAATCTGGAGATGAGTTTATCCATTCAACACCACCACATTTAGTACCTGCTATGTGGTAGGAATTTACACAACATTTACTGGGTGGCTCTAGCTACTTACTGCTGCAAAACCCACAACCCTGACACTGAATAATTTAGAATAACAGTTTTATTATCATCTCTCATAGTTATTGAGGATTGAGGGAGCTCAGGTGGTCAGTTCTCTTTAGAGAACTCATATGTCTGCAGTCAGATGGCACCTGGGGCTGGCTGAAGGCTCAATAAAGCTAGAATCCAGGGTGATTTCCTTACTCCCAGATCTGGTGTCCCCGTGTTCCTTGTTCTCTTTCCTTCTTTCCACATGGTCTCTCATTTTCCAAGGGCTTCTTCATCATGGTTTGCTCTTCTGACAGCATGGTGGCCTTAGGATAGTCATACTTTTTACCTGCTGTTTGACTTCCAAGAGAAAAAAGAATAAAACCGATGGATCAGTTAAAGGCTATACCCAAAACTGACAGTGTCATTTTGGCTATATTCTTTTGATCAAAGCAGTCATAAGATAGGCTCTATCTCATGATGGGAGAATGACAAAACTATATTGCAGAAGAGCATTGTTATGGGAAATTTTATTCTGGCTATCTTTGTAGGCTACAATGTGCTTCATTTAGTATCTCAGGGGTAGAAAACAGCAGGCCTATTCTCTTTCCATATTCCATATCATGTTTCCAAATCCTTAAAACCATAGGGTGTCTTCCCTATTTCTGCCTTTCTCCTCTCTGTTTCTCTTCCACAAAAATTTACTGAGTTCTCACAAAGACATAGTTTCTCTATTACAGTCACATAATTGAACTCAGGTATTGGTATCAGTTGTTATATGTTGTTTTCATGCAAAAAATCTATATTCCAATGTCTTCCTCCTCTTTTCTTAGTCAAAAATTTATGGCCAAGATAGAATTGAAGAAGTAATACAGGAATAAGTCCTTTGTTGTTCAGAAGTTAATCCCTATACCACGTAATTTTGGCTAAATAAATACTAAAAGAACATTATTCATCTCTTTATTTACTTATGTCTCTGACACTGTGTAGTAACTGGCAACACAATGGTGTACAAAACAGACATGATCCCTGTTATGGGATGAATTAGGTCTCCCAAAATATGTATGATTCCCAGAAATCAAAATGTGACCTTGCTCAGAAAATGAGTCATTGCACATGTAATTAGTTAAAATGGACTAAGGCCCATTAGTGTGGACTTTAATCTCATATGACCAGCATCCTTACAAAAAGGGGAAGTTTGGACACAGACATACATAGAGGGAAGACTATATGAAGAGACATAAAGAGAAGGACAGACATCTACAAATCAAGGAGAGAGGCCTGGGAACATACCCTTCCCTCACAGCACTTAGAAGAAACTGACACAGACAGTACCTTGACTTCAGATATCTAGCCTTCAGGAATATGAGACAATAACTTTTTGTTGTTGGAGCAACTCAGTTTGTGAGTAAGTATTTGGTTACAGCAGTCCTAGCAAATGACTACAGTCCCCATTCTCACAAAGCTTTTGAGCCGGGCATTAATTAAATAATTTCAAATAAAAATTGAGCTAGGAAATATGGAAGGAAAAAATAAAATTCTATGACAGCAGAAGCCAGAGGAATCTTTCCTAGGCCTGTGGCTCAGAGAAAGTTCCCATAAAGAAGTGTGTTTGAGGCCAGGCGCAGTGGCTCACGTACCACCCAGCACTTTGGGAGGCCGAGATGGGTAGATCACTTGAAGTCAGGAGTTCAAGACCAGTCTGGCCAACATGATGAACCCTCATCTCTACTGAAAATACAAAAATTAGCCAGGCATTGTGGCTGGCGCCTGTAATCCCAGCTACTTGGAAGGCTGAGGCAGGAAAATCACTTGAACCTGAGAGGCGGAGGTTGCAGTGAGCCAAGATCGTGCCACTGCACTCCAGCCTCGGCAACAGAGCAAGACTCCATCTCAAAAAGAAAAAAAATAAGAAAAAGAAAAAGAAATGACGTTTGAGATGAGATATGAAGAGTGACTAAGAGGGAACTTGAAGACAAACGTGTCCTAGTTTGAGACATGAAGGGGGGTGTTACGGGGGCAGCATGTGGTAAAAACCTCTGTCATGTGACAGCATGATGCAATTGAGAAGCAAAAAGAAGGGCAGCGTGGTGTTAGCACAAATAAGCCGAAAGGGCTGTGCTCTTAGGAGCCTCGTTAAGACATTTTTCAGTATCATAGATCAATGAGAATCACTCAAGGGTTTTCAGTTGGAGGCAATGTGATCATATCTAAGTTTAAAGAAGATCATTCACACTGTTTTTGGGAAAATGAGTTGGAAAGGATGAAGACTGGAGGAAAACCTGGACTCAAGGGAAACAAGGCAGAAGGTTTGTGCAGGTAGGAGAGAATGCTGGCTCAATCCAGAAAAGGGCCAGAAATAAGGTACAGAAATGGATGCATTTGAGACATATTTAAAAGGAAAAAAATAATAAGACTTGCTGATGGCAGAAGTCAGAAATGATTATTGCCATTTCTTTCTGCCTTCACTCAGTTTGAAAAATTAGAAGACCCATTTTGAGGGAGAAGCTCATGGATTTTGTGTTACTCATGTTTTCTTTGCATTGGAGAGCTGCAAGCTGAAAATACAAGAGGCAATTGGATACACAGGGAGCTCAAATAGTGAGTTCTGGGTGACAGATATAAATTTGAGGATCATTAGCGAATAGATGTTGATAGGAGCTTTGTATGTAGCTCAGATTGCTAAGGAAGAGAATAAACAGAAGGAAGAAACAAGGGCCTAGAACTGTGAGCTAATTAATTACAACATTTATTTGATTTGTTTCTTATTTTGCCATTATATTCTAATGGCAATACTAGAGTTTGTATCAAATTACTCCTGCGAGATCATTTCTTAAAACCTGGAAGCCTCTGAAACAAGTCATACATCTCCAAGTTATTGTACAACCTTGGGTAATTGTTAACCACAGGTATTTTCATCAAACACAAAGACAAAAACGAAAAGCTATTGCAGTTTGTTTTTCCTATATCAGATTACAAAAGCAGAAAAATCTTTTTATGGGTATTTTAGATAAAAATAAAGAATTGATTTTGCTTTTCATAACTTTCAAAAAAAGTATCTAATAGTATCTTTATAAACAACCTATTGCCCACAGGGAGAAAGAGGTCTTATCTGATTGTAACAGTGATTGGATTTTTTTTATATGTAGTGACATTTGGTACAGGCCCTATCTTTAAATCATTCAATTTCTGGCAGCATTATGACATTATTTGTGTTTATTGTTCCTGTTAAATAGAAACACATGTACGTAAGCGGTTTCTCTCTGAAAGAAAACCCATTAGAGTTGTGCCACTCCATTGGCCTTCAGAAATTTTTAAATTATGCCTTTGCTAGTATAAGGAGAGAATGTCAGCCTACTTAACTTCACCATACTAGGAAAAATGTTCTTATTAGGCTTTCAGATGCCCACTGCTGCTAACTCCAGCCTTGAAACGGGTGTAGCTGGGAAGAAAACAGGACTAGAACAGGCTTTCAACGGAGTAGATGAGGCAATGACATTTCATCTTTGGGATAGATCCATCAGACCACAGCGTGAATGACATAAATGCTTTGAGTTTATATGTCGACTTTAATAACTTTTTAATTGTTTTAATAATGATGCCCAGTGATAGTGAGAGTGAGGGGGAAATACTCATTCTCAAAGTATTCTTGGCTGTAACGATTTGATAATATGCCACTGTATGTTAAAAATTTGCACACTATTTGCACCAGCAATTTTACTTGTAGAGCTGCAACTTTAAGAAATTCCTCCCAAAACTTTGAAAGATGTATTCTAGAAAAATATTAACCTTTTATTTGGCTTTTAGAAGCCAAAACTTAGAAAATTACCTGTCTAATTATAGCATGTGATTTAAAACTGCTAAGTTTCATCTATATGATGTAATAACTTGCAACTATTAAAATTATGATGTAGAAAATATAAGGAAATGTTCAATTTATAAAAGTAGTTCACAAAGAAGTTTGTAAAATACTCTTTTTTGTGTGATATGGCTACTTATAGAAAAATTTTAAAATTGTATCCATTAAATTATTTCTTTCTTTTAATTGTTGAAAATAATTGTATAAATTTATGGTATACAGCATGTGTTACTATATGTGTACATTACAGACAGCTAATAAAACTAATTAACATATTCATGACCTCATGCACATATGTCCTGTGATGAGAACATTTAAAATCTATTCTCAGTACTTTTCAAGTATGCAATACATTGTTATTAACTAAAGTCACCATGCTGTATAGATTTCTTATGCTCAAACCTCCTATCTAATTTGAATTTTGTATTCTTTGACTATCATCTCTCCACTCCTCCTTCTTCCTAATCCCTGGTATAACCACCATTCTACTCTCTGCTTCTATGAGTTCAACTTTTTTAGATTCCACACATAAGTGAGAGAATTCAGTATTTGTCTTTTTGTGTCAGTCTTGTTTCACTTGGCATAATGTTCTCCAGGTTCCTCCATGTTTTTGCAAATGACAAGATTTTATTCCTTTTTAAGATGGAATAGTTTTCCATTCTATGGAAACATATTTTCTTTATCCATCTGAATGTCAATGGACACTTAGGTTGAATCCATAACTTGGCTATTGTAAATAATACTGGAATGTACATGGGAATGGGGATATTTCCCTGACTGATTTCATTTCTTCTAGATACGAGTAAGTGGGATTGCTAGATCATATGGTAGTTCTATTTTTAATTTTTTGAGGAACCTCCATAGTGTATTACATAATGACTGTACTAATGTACATTTCCACCAACACTATATAAAGATTTAATTTTCCTCAAATCCTCACAAACACTTTTCTCTTTTCGATAATAGCTATCCTAACAGGTATGAGGTGATAGCTAATTGTGGTTTTAATTTGGTATGCACAAAATTTGAGTTACTTAAGTCTGAACATTAAGTATACAGGTGAAATTCAAATTTTCCTCAGTGGATGTATATGATTTTTACATAAATATAGCAAAAAAATCATTTAAAATATGACTCCTTTATGCAAAAACACACCTATCCCTTTGCCCATTATCTATTTGCCAGTGTTTGACATCCTAAAACTCTTATTCCTTGTCAATCCTGAAAATTACACTCACATCCCATGAATTCATACAAATAAAAAAGGAAGAAGAGGATTTACAAAGCTATATCAGTTGCTTACACCTCAGCTAAACTAACCTCATTAGCATCTTCCAGTGAGTAAAGTTCGTTGGGTCTGAAAGAGAATGAAAAATGGGACAGTGGGACACCTGCGAAGAAGCCGGAATGCCCACAATATAAACTCATTGAGGTTCAGTCCTCCCATGGGTATCTCTGACTTTTTAGTATTTTTTCCATCTAGGGAGAAATTGATAGTAACTTATTAATGTAAAAACTCTGTTCAGTACGTTTTGAGTTTATTATTTGTTTTTAAGCAAATTTAAATGGAGATTCTACCACTTATTGCCCTAAAGGTATAAGAATAAACACAAATTTGAGATCTGTGCATCTACTGAATAGATTCTGTCACATTAATTCTGTTGGCCTTCAACTGTTTAAAATAACTTAGACTATTCTGAATCTTTTCCTTCTTTTGGAAATTTTCATTATTTATTCATTTCCACTGGGAACATTGCTTTTTGAGTAGGATATCATTCAAACAACCTAAGTATTAGTTTTAGACAGGTTAAAGTAGAATCGGGTTACATCATTAAAAATAAAAATCACCCTGTTTTAGAACTTTTATTACTATTACTACCACTGCTACTGTGATGACGATGATAATGATGATAATGATGAAAGGAGGATTTATTGATTATCTTTTATGATTCAGTGACTATAGAATTAAATTACATATCAAATTATTTATATAACATAATTACATAAACCAGTTTAACTACATACTCTTCAAAGTCAGTGATTCATTCTTGCTATACGGACAAAAAATGGGAACTTGAAGACTTTAAGCAAATTGCCCAAGTTCACACAGGTAAGAAATTCCAAACTAGATTTAAATCCTTATCTTCCTCAAATCTAAATTTCTGCTTTCATTCCCTATGCTGTGCTACTTATCCAGATTTTTAGAAGACAAAAAATAGAGACTCTATAACATGACTACCAACACAGTCATCACTCCTGCTACCAGCACCAACTAGCATGTGAAGTTCAGGAATGTTTGTACTGGAAATGCATCACTGCAGCCAAGCTAACTGCCACTCTGAATGCTTTTTAATGTTAAGAACTTAAAGTCAATAACAGTGTCTGATTCCTAGGTGATCTGTGCTATCTAAAGTGCTCAGATGGTCTTAGAGTCACTCAGAATTCCCTGACATCCATCTCCATTTTTTTCTTGGCATAGATGTCACTTCACACTTGAGTTTATTTTTACCATCTATCCTCAGAATCTTTGCAATCAAGTTACTTTAGACAATTGATGACAAAGTGGCACTTAAGTAACCATTTTGGATGATTTGAAGCCCTTATTTATTTTATCTCTGGCGGACATTTATTTTAGCATCCTGTAAGCTTATACATATAAATGACAACCTAGGTTGAGTACATTTTTACTGTACTTGACAAGCTCACTTGACCAAAAGACCTCTAACCCAGGTGGGAATAAAGATGTGGAAATGTCTAAATTGCTTAGATGTATTTTCTCTCATTCAGAGATGTGTGTTCTCACCAGGTTTCTTGAATGCAATTGGCCATTTTAAGGCCCATAGAAAGGAAAAAAATTGTATTTTAAAGAATAGATGAACAATCTCACTGACATCCTGCCTGCTTTCCCAGACAGGTACGTTTTGTTGTAGATTTGGTGGGACTAGAGGAGAAACAATAAGAAGACTAAGGTATGGCCAAAGAAAAAATATATTTTTCTGTTTTCATTTAGAGTATATTAAATACACACACATGTGTGCACACACATATACAATTTGTATATATAATTCTCAATGTTTCCCAATAAATTCCCATTTTACAGATAGATAACAGACTCAGTCTGAATAATAAATTTATTTATATGCAGATTATTGTTAGTAAGTGGCAAAGCCAATAATGTAAACACAAGTCTTTTGTCTTTTGGCTCCACAGTGGTGATACTAATCTGTGTACTACACATCTTCCAGTGGGGTATCCTGTCACTTACTCACATTTCTCAAGCTGTGGCCTGATGCCATCTACATCAGATTCCCCTAGGTTTCATGCTAAAACAATGCTGAGGCTCTTTCACTGACTTTCCAGATTAGAGTCTCTGGAGTGTAGGAGACAGCCTCAGAGATCAACATTTTAATTTGCTCGTTGGGTGACTTTTAAAAAATGGAAATATTTCAGAACAAGTAATGCTAACAGGTAGGCCTATGACTGAAAATTATACAGTGGAAAGAGCATAGTATCGGAAGTCAGGCATCCTGAGTTTTAACCACCGCTCTCCTAGTAACTAGCTCTGGGGCTTTAGACAAATCACTTCACCGTTTTGGGGCTGCTTTATCCCATCTGTAAAGTGATAATGTTAGATCAGATGCCTGCCCTAACATTTTATGAATATTTTCAATAGACTCATACAATATGGGACATATTAGTTTTGTTATGCTCCACGTTGATCAGTCTATATGTTAAGTCCGTTACAGGGCCTGTCAGTATTTTCAGAGGGACTTTGACTATCTGGAGTAGAGTCAAGAATTCCACTCGAACACTGTAGCCAGTATGGACTCTATAATCTGGGAGCAAGAGCAATTGGCTTTTTCCAGGATTTTCAAAATGCCATCAGGTATAATTAAAGACAAGTGAGTGAGTGCTGCCATTCCAGACTAACAGGGTTGAGGAACACAGGTAGTTTTCTGTGACCAGTAGTATATTTTCATGAAAAACAAGCAATATTTCCTGTTTGAGAAAACAGAAGCCTTTAGAACTGACAGCAACTGCTTTCTAATCTATTTCAGTGAAGAGGTAATCATTTCCAGTCTGTGAAACTATTCCTGCAAATCCAGCAGCATGCATTCATCTGTGGCCCACACAACTGTACTGGCCTTTACAAGGGAAGTAAATATGTCCTCAGCGGTTGTTTTGTGTTTGCAATTAACTGATCTGTCGGAAGAATTTGGCATCTGCATATGCAAATGCACGTTAGCAGTACACTGTGGAATGCAAGGACACATTTCATTTTGCAGGCATATTTTGGGAGCTTGGAAGAAAATGTAGTCTTTATTTTAATCTGCAGTGGCTTGTCCAGTGCTTTCCATACCAACATTTTACTAAATGAGTGTTTGATATTTAAGTCCCAAAATAAACAGCTACTGAATATTCATGTATGTTGAATGCAATCAGAGAAAAATCCAGGAATAGAAGCTCAGAGTGCACACTCCTACTTCCCATCTGTGACCATTGGGATAAGAGGACCACAATGCCACAAACTAGATATGCTGTTATTCATTCAACAAACAATGTATTAATTGCATAATATATACAAGCCACTGAAATAAGTAATGGAGGCTTGGGCTTTTCTTTTTTAATTTCAAGGAGAACAAAATACCTGAACGTAGAGAATTATAGCTAAGTATTCAATAAATATTTAATGAGTTCATACTTTATAACAGGCACTGATAAAGGCACTCAGGGTTCAATCAATGAATTTTTAAGAAGTGACAAAAATCATTTCCGTCACAGAGTTTATGTTTTAGTTTCAGAAAGACAAAAAATGAATATAAAATATACAGTATGAAAGATGTATATATAACAGAGTAGTGAATTGGGGATACCAGTGAAAGCAGATTGGTTTAAATAAGGAAAGCAAAAAAGTCTTACCAAAAAGATAAAATATGAATACAGATATGATGGAGATAAGGGAGTGAGCTACGGCGGTGCCAGTGAGAAGAGCATTCCAGGCAGAGGATGCTATAAATGCGATGTCTCCAAAGCAGGTGGGTGTTCAGTGAGTGAGAGAAACAGAGGGAGGATACTGTGGCTAAAGTAGAGGGAGTACATTTGAAGAAAGTAGAGAGAGAGGACAGGATGCTAGATCATAGAAGGCCTTGTAGACCACGAAAACTCCTTCACTTTGATTCTGAATGAGGTGAAAAATAAGAGATTTGAGCAGAGGAATGATATGATCTAAGTTATATTTTAAAAGAATGGCATTAGCTATTGAGTCAAAAGTGGACTACAGTGGGATAGGGGCAGAAGGAAGTCCAGGGGGGTGGCTGCTAACAAGTTCATGAATGATAGAGGCTTGGGTCAGTGCAATAGTAGTAAAGGTTGTAAAAAGTGGTTTGGGATATGTTTTCAATGTGGAGCTTATATAATGGCTGAAACACCAAACCACCTACTTTATTTTTTAATAAGATTTTACAGCTCTACTGAAGTATAATAAACAATGAAAATTAATATATATGTATACATTCTGAAACAATTACCGCAATCAAGCTAAATAATACATCCATCACCCACATCGTTACCTTTCATGTGTGTGTGTGTGTGTGTGTGTGTGTGTGTGAGAGAGAGAGAGAGAGAGAGAGAGAGAGAGAGAGAGAGAGAGAGACAGAGATAGAGAGAGAGAAAAATATCTCTCAGCAAATTTCAAGTATACAATCCAGTATCATTACATATAGTTACCATGCTGTACATTAGATTACCAAACTTCCCTATCATATAAGTTTATACTGTCTGATCAACACTTCCCCATTTGTCCCACCTCCCAACCTTGGTAACCAGCATTCTGCTCGCTGCTTCTATGAGTTCAACTTTCTTAGATTCCCTATGTGACTGAAGTCATGTAATATTTGTCATCCTGTGCCTGGGTTATTTTACTTAGCATAGCATCCTTCAGCTTTTCACTTTATCACAAATGGCAAAGTTTCCTTCTTTTTATGACTGAATAATATTCCATTGTATATATATGAAAGAGTTTCTTAAACTACTTGGCCACCCTGACTCTCGTCTAATGATCACAATTTCTTTGTTGATTGATTTGTTGACAGACACTTGCATTGATTCCATATCTTTGGTATTCTGAATAATCCTGCAAAGAACATTGGAGTGCAGATATCTTTTTGAGATATTGATTTTATTTCTTTTGAATATACTCACAGAAGTAGAATTGTTTAGTATTATGGTAGTTCTATTTTTAATTTTGTTGAGGAAACTTTATACTGTTTTTCATAACGGCTATACCCATTTACATTTCCACCAACAGTGTACTAGGGTTCCCTTATCTCAACAGTCTTGCCAGTACTTGTTGTCTTTTGTCTTTTGAGCAATAGCAATTTTCGTAGATATGAAGCGATATCTTACTGTGGTTTTGGTATGCATTTCCATGATGATTACTGATATTCAACATATTTTTGTGGACCAATTGGTATTTGTATGTCTTTTTTTTTTTAAGTCTATTCAGGTCCTTTGTCAATAATTTTATTGGCTTATTTGTATTTTTTGCTCCTGAGTTGTGTCAATTACTTATATATTTTGCATATGAACCCTTTATTAATTACGTGGTTTGCAAATAGTTTCTTTCATTTCATAGGTTGCCTTTTCATTTTGTCAATTGTTTCTTTTTTTATGCAGAAGATTTTTAGCTTAGTTAGTCCCACTTGTCTGTTTTTGCTTTGGTTGTCTGTGCTTTTTGTATTATATGCAAAAAAATTACTGCCAAGACCAATTCTGAGGTTTTTTTCTAATGCTTTCTTCTTTTATGCTTGCTTGCTTTTCTTTCTTTCTTTCTCTTTCTTTCTTTCTTTCTTTCTTTCTTCTTTCTTTCTTTCTTTCTTTCTTTCTTTCTTTCTTTCTTTCTTTTTCTTTCTTTCTTTCTTTTTCTTTCTTTCTTTTCTTTCTTTCTTTCTTTCTTTCTTTCTTTCTTTCTTTCTTTCTTTCTTACTTTCTTTCTTTCTTTCTTTCCTTCTTCTTTCTTTCTTTCTCTTGCCTTCTTTATTTCTTTGGCTTCAGATCTTACATTTAGTCTTCAATTTATTTTGTATTAAGTTTTTGTACAGAATTTTAGCTAAGCATCCAATTTCATTCTCTTGCGTATAGATATCCATAGTTCTAGAGGTCCTAGACTGAGCAATTAGGTAAGTAAAAGAAATAAAATACATACAAAGTAGAAAAAAAGACATTTTTTTTCTATTTAAAAATGAATGATCTTGCATATAGGAAACTAAAAATACTCCACCAAACAACTCTTAGAACTAACAAAGGAACTCAGCAAAGTTCTATGATAAAAATTAACATACAAAAATCAGTTGCATTTGTATACACTAATAACAATTATCCCCTTAAAAATTAAAAATACACTCCCTTTTACACTCACATTAAAAATAATGAAATACTTAGTAATAAATTTAACCAACCAGGTAAAAGATCTCTACACCGACAATGATAAAAAATTGTTAAAAAAAAAAAAAACTGAAGAGAAAAAAATGGGCACAGTGGCTTATGCCTGCAATCCCAGCACCGATTACAGTGCTAAGGTGGGTGGATCACTTGAGGTCAGGAGTTCCAAACCAGCCTGGCCAAAGTGGTGAAAGTCAGTTTCTACTAAAAATACAAAAATTAGTCAGGCATGGTGGCATGTGCCTGTAATCTAATCTCAACTACTTGGGAGGCTAAGGCAGGAGAATGACTTGAACTGGGAGGTGGAGGTTGCAGTCAGCTAAAATTGTGCCACTGTACTCCAGCCTGGGCAACAGAATGAGACTCTGTCTCAAAAAAAAAAAAAAAAAAAAAAAAGATATCCTGTATTAGTAGAATAAAAAATTAATTTAGTTAAAATGTTTATACTACTCAGAATGATCTACAGATTCAATGCAATTCCTATCAAAACAAAATCCCAATGGCATTTTTAAAAGAACAGAAAAACAATGTTAAAGTTTATATGGAAACACAAAAGACTAAATAGCCAAAACAATCTTGAGAAATAACAAGAAAGCCTATTTTCTGTTTTCAAACTGTATTACAACACTATAATAATCAAAATGATATAACATTAGCATAAAACCAGACACATAGACCAGCAGTATAGAATACAGAGCCCAGAAATAAATCCAGTCATACATGGTAGATTAATCTTTGTTAAGTTTGCAAGAACAGACAATGCAGAAAAGACAATGTATTCAATAGAGTTGGGAATCTAAATTTCTATTTTCAAACATAAAACACATGCAGAAATGTACACAAAATATAAATGTAAAGTTTAACCAATGATGTGAAGTAGACACCAAGTATCCATCATCCAGAATAGGAAATAAAAAATATTGTCAATATTCCAGGTATCTATATATTCAGTAACTTGAAGGAAATTTTGAACATACTGGGTATAGGCATAAGAGATATAAAAGAGACCAAATCAAACTTATAAAGATGAAATTTACAATGTCTTAAATAAAAAAATTCACTAGATGGATGGAACAGACTAGTCATTGCAGGAGTAAAGACTAATTTTCCAAGAGATAACTTTAATGATAATAGTTGGAACAACATTCTTGAGAAGTATGATGAACATCTCTCAAGAAGTAAAAGGTACTCCTGAGGGCTCTCTCACTTGCGGAAAAAATGTTTTCTTCACAGTGAAGACTGCAGATTGTATTGAGATAATTCTTATTCAATCCTGTGTATAATCATAGTGGCCACAAAATCTATTGACCAGAAAAAAATGCTGGCCTACATTTTAAACATGTATTAGAAACTTCCAGTAACTTAGATGTTCTGGAATACAAGTTATGTGATTATGGTCACAGTGGAGTCTCTTCCCAAGAGCCTGCTGGCATAAGAGTGTCTGCTCATTTTTTTCCCCCTAACTTCAAAGGGACAGATATAGTAGCAGGAATTATTTTAATTTAAAAATACTTCCTTAGTCAATTTGGCTGCTATAACAAAACCACAGACTTGGGAGCTTAACAATACATTTATTTTTTACAGCTCTGGAAGCTGAAAGTCTATGACCAGGGTATTGATATGTTCTGATTCTGGTGAGGGTCCTTGGGATGGTTAGTTTAGGTTGTCAACATGACTAGATTAAAGTATACCAAGATAGCTGGTAAAGCACTATTTCTGGATATGTCTATGAGAGTGTTTACAGAAGAGACTGACATTACAATAAATGAACTGAATAAAGGGTGTCCACTCTCACCCAATTTGGTTGGGCACAATCCAATCAGCAGAGGACCAGAATCAAACAAAAAAGCAGAGGGAAGGTGAATTTGCTCTCTCTCTTTTGTGGAGCCAGGTCATGTAGGTTCTCTAGCCTTTAAACTCACACCAGCTGCACCCCAGGTTCTCAATCCTTTGGACTTGGACTGATTCACTCTACTGTTTTTTTTTTTTTTTGGTTCTCCATATTGTGGGACTTTTCATCATCTGTAATTGCATGACCCAATTTCCCTAATATATCTATTTATCTCTGTATATCCTACTGCTTTTGTTTCTCTGGACAACCATGACTAATACAATCCTCTTCTAGTTTGCAGCCTGCTCTGTTCTTATTGTATCTTCACATGATAGAAGAGAACTAGATAGCTCTCTGGAGTTTCTATTATTAGGATACTAATCTCATTCATGAAGGTCTAATCTTCATGGCCTGAATTACCTCCTCAAAGCTATACCTTCCTAACACCATCACATGGAGAGTTAGGAGGCCAACATATGAATTTCCAGGGACATTCAGTCCATAATACTCTATCCCCATCCCCTCAAAATTTACACCTTTCTTATATGTAAATATACTAATTTCACCCCAACAATTCCCAAATTCTTAACTCATTATACCATCAACTCTAAAGTTTAAATGCTGGTGTCTCATCAAAATATCATCTAAATCAACTATTAATGATACTCAAGGTGCAAATTATTGAGACAAAATTCCTGTGAAACCAAACAAGTTATGTGCTTCCAAAAACAATGGTGGGACAAGCATAGAATAGACATTTCCGTTCCAAAAGAGATGAATAAGAAAGAAGGAATGAACAATACCAAGCAAGTTCAAAACCTAGCAAGACAATCTCCTGAAACTTTAAGTATCAAGAACAATCTTTGGCTTGAAGTTTTGCTTTACAGACCAACTTGGGTGGAGGCGGTTCCACCTTCCAGACCCACAGAGGTAGGAGTATCACCTCCACAGCTTGCCAAGGAGCTGTTCAACTGTGGCGTTCTGTGGCGATTCCACTATGTATGCCTTCCTTCTCTTTCACAAGCAGTGGGGGGTCATGTACCTAGTACTTCAGCCCTGCCCCCACAGCTACAAAGGGCATGGGTCCCACCCTTTGAAATGGAGGTGGGGAGAGCTCTGCCCTGCACACCCATTCACTCTTGGCCTATGGCAGGAGTGGCAGCATTGATGATCTCTAAATTTCCTTTGAAGTTCTTCTGCTCTCGTCTTAAATAATAATACATGTTCACAGTTTAATAGCTGTGGTCTGGTTCTATAGGGTCTAAGAAATCTAAGCCTTTATTTTGCCCCGTTTTTTTCTGTTTCCTTCAATCCCAGCTGGTACTCTTTCTGCTGGTATAATACCATCTCTCTTCTTGGCTTTGGTTGATGGTTATTTAAGTTGGTTCACATTCATATTACTGCTTATTAAGCAATTACTTGGCCACACCCTTAGTGTTCTCTTCTGAACATTCTTTTTTACTTTTTACAATATTGATAGGCTGAGAACTTTACAAATCTTTAAGTTCTGGTTCTTTTTTGCTGAACAACTTTGTTTTTCTCTTTGTACATTTTACTATAAGCAGTTGGGAGGAACCAAGATGCTTCTTTAACACCTCACTTAGAAATCTCCTCAGCTTAATATCCAGTGTCATTCCTTATGAGTCCTACATTCCACAAAACACTGGAATACAAACAATTCACCTACATTCTTTTCACTTTATAACAAGAGTAGTATTTTCTTTGTTGTTCAATAACTTGCTTCTCATTTCCATCTGAAATATCATCAGAATGGTCTTTACTATGCATATTTGTAGCAGCGTTCTGTTCATAATTACTCAGTTATTCTCTAGAAGAATATGGTGAAAGCTTTCTCTACGGCTTTCTTCTCTTTCTGAACTCTCACCAGAATTGCCTTTAAAGGTCCATTCATAGCAATATAGCCTTTTTTAAAGCATATACCTCAAAACTCTTTCAGCCTTCACCTATTATGCAGCTTCAAGCTGCTTTCACATTTTTAGGTGTTTGTTACAATGGCATCCCTGATTCTTGTACAAACTTTGCGTTGAGTAATATAACATGGAACTATAGACTGGATGACTTATAAACAACAGAAATTGTCACAGTTCTGGAGACTAGAAGTCTGAAATCAAGGTGCCAAAAAATTCAGTGTCTGGTAAGGGCCTCTTTGTTAGTTCATAAATGGACATCTTCTTGTGTCATTTTTTTTTTTAATTGTACTTTAGGTTCTGGGGTACATGTGCAGATCATGCAGGGTTGTTGCATAGGTACATACATGGCAATGTGGTTTGCTGTCTCCATTCCCCCAATTACCTATATCTGGCATTTCTCCCCATGTTATCCCTCCCCAACCTCCCCACCCCCTGCTGTCCCTCCCCTAACCCCCCAACAGACCCCAGTTTGTGATACTCCCCTCCCTGTGTCCACGTGTTCTCATTGTTCAACACCTGTCTATAAGTGAGAACATGTGGTGTTTGATTTTCTGTTCTTTGTCAGTTTGCTGAGAATGATGGTTTCCAGAATCATCCATGTCCCTACAAAGGACATGAACACATTGTTTTTTATGGCTGCATAGTATTCCATGGTGTATATATGCCACATTTTCCCTGTCCAGTCTATCATCCATGGGCATTTGGTTTGGTTTCAGGTCTTTGCTATTGTAAACTGTGCTGCAATGAACATTCGTGTGCATATGTCCTTATAATAGAATGATTTATAATCTTTCTCATACATACCCAGTAATGGGATTGCTGGGTCGAATGGAATGTCTATTTCTAGGTCCTTGAGGAATCGCCACACTGTCTTCCACAATGGTTGAACTAATTTGCACTCCCACCAACAGTGTAAAAGTGTTCCTATTTCTCCACATCCTCTCCAGCATCTGTTATCTCCAGATTTTTTAATGATCACCATTCTAACTGGCATGAGATGGTATCTCAATGTGGTTTTGATTTGCATTCTACATGGCAGAAAGAGAACTAGGTAGCAATTTGGAGTGTTTTTTATAAGGGTATTAATTAAATTCATGAGGGCTCTACCCTCATGACCAAAATTACCTTCTGAAGTCCTACCTCCTAATAACACCACATTGAAGGCTAGAATTTCAACATATAGAATTTGGGAAAATGCAAACATTTAGTTTATAACAAATATGATGAAACAAAAGTTCCTATTTCAGACTCTTCTGTTCAAGCAGCTATTGTGTCTCAGTAGCAAAAACAGTACCATAACAGTTTGAAAAAAAGAGCATGAAAAATATGCTTTTGAACATAGAGTGACAGTTTTTGTCAGGGCCTCTATCTCTGGTAAGTGATAGTTATGAATTTTTTAATTATATGAGAGAATATAGGATGAAGATCTAACACAATTTAGTACTATCAAAAGTACAGAGATCTCACTAATAATCAGATCTGATTCTGGAAATCCCCTGGAAATTCTATTAAATGTTTTAGATAATTTAGGCAAGGAATCTGTTATTGAGGACTCAATGGGCTACAAGATGGTGCTACCTTATTTTAGAGTTATTCAATAGAATTGAGTACTTATTTGATGTCTTACAAAAATGGTAGAAGTCATGAAACAAACACAAAAAAGGAGCATTAAAAATGTTACTTTCTATTCTTCTGGTGTTGTGCTATAGGTTAACAGGAGATATCTGGAATTGTTCCTTCAAGTTTAATTATGTTACAACCAAGAGCTTTGGAATGAATGCCTTCAAGGACCCATTTGCTAATCCCAGTAAAAAGTCCCCAAGGGTCTACTGTCTTTACACAGGATACTAGCAGACAATTTTGTTACACTTGTGGAAGGGAAAGAGAATGTTGAGGAATATGGTCATGATATCCCTACTAGCTTCAAGAATGGGAAAGTGACAAAAAACTATTCATTTGATGAAGCAAGAAAAAGTGCAAAGCTCACAATGGAATTGGAAGTAATGCCTCATTAGAATTTATTTTATGACTGGCCATATGTGCATGTGTGTATATATATATATATATATATATATATGCATACACACACTCACTTATGTGTGTGTATAATGTGTAATGCTTATTGTACATATATGTAGTTTCTTTGTGTTTCATAATACATTACAGCTAAATTATTTGATAGTGTATGAACACACTGTCCTTATATTGTTTTTTTCTTAATGTTTAGGTAATCTCAAATTAGAAAACACAGTTAACCATGAAGAAAATTAATGCTAGCATAAGCTTTTGAAAGCACTGTATAAATAGATAGTAATTCAATTTGGTATTCTTTCACAATAGCAGAACTGTGAAACTTTCATATGTATAACTGAAGAGTACATAAAATAGATTGGCATTAAATTATCATCATTGATTTTTGTTTATATTTAATTTGTATTTTCATACAAACAAAATTATGTAAGATATATTAAAACTTTCAGTGATTTGTCATTCCAACTTTTCATGAGCATAGACTTTAAACAAAACTCTTGAAAATAACTTATCTTATGTACTTAACTTTTTAAAAGTAAAGGTTATTTTAAAAACATGTATTAAGCCCTCGATGCTTGTAAAGTTAGTATACTCCACAAAAAAAAAAAAAAGAAAAGAAGTTACATAGCCTTTCGTCCATTGACCATCAAATGAAGCATGATCTTAACAAAGTTGTTTGTATTATTGTATACTTTGAAAATTATGTCGAGGTGTACCCTATAGAATTTCTAACCTAACTATGCCTTGTAGAATATGCATTCATCATTCTACATTAAGGAAAACAATGGTTCTTACAGAAAAGTTTGGGCACTCTACAGTGACTATATACTTTTGTCATTATATTCATTATATTGTACCAGTAAAATATCAAATTTGAAATACCTGTATTATAATATTATATGCCAGATATTGCCTGTTGCTTTAGCATGCACCTTAAGATTTTTAAGGAGATAATGCTTTTAGAGAGAATTACTGCCTCTAATATATAATATGTATATTTTACAAAATTGGAAGTAGTGTATTTGAAATTATACTTCAGAATTTATTTTTTCATATTCTGTTGTTAATATGACTTGAATTATTGAAATGAAGAGTGAGTTATTTAAATCTCATTAATGTTACATTTTTCCTTAATATTTAAAATTTTTAAATTAGATATTAAATTGTAAAAATATTGTGAACTTGAAGACATAGTAATAGAAATTATGAAAAATGAAGCAGAGAAATAATGTTGGAATAAAAAGACCATCAGTGAGCTGTGGAGCAACTTCATGTGGAGTCCCCAAAGTTCCCAAATCGAAGAAGATAGTACGGGGGAAAGAAAAACGTATTTGAAAAATAATGGCTGAAAAATTGTCAAGGTTGATAAAATCACAAGCCCTCATATCCAAAAAGATCGACAAACCTCAGGAACGAGAAATATGTATTAATATACACTAAGGCACATATTAGTCAAATTGCTTGAAACCAGTAAATAAAGAAAGTCAGCCAATGTAAATGGATACATTATAAACAGAGGAACAAATATAAGAATGACAGCCAACTTCTGGTCTGAAGACAAGCCTAAAGACACTGAAGAAACATCCTAAAAATAGTAAAAGAACAATATAAGTGAAAGATGTAAATGTAGAATTCTATACCAGTGAAAATATATTTCAAAAATAAAGTCAGAAAGCCCCAAAGACTCAGTTAAAAAGCTCCTGGAATGAATAAATGAATTCAGTGAAGTTTCAGGATACAAAATAAATATGCAAAAATTATTAGCATTTCTATACACCAATAATGATCTAGCTTTTAACCAAATTTATTCATCTAAACAAGGAGGTGAAAAATTTCCACAAGAGAACTACAAAACACAGCTCAAATAAATTAGAGATGACACAAATAAGAAAAATATTTCATGCTTATGGATTGGAAGAATCAATGTAGTTAAAACGATCATGCTGCTCAAAGCAATCTATAGATTCAACACTATCCCTATAAAAATACCAATGTCATTTTTCACAGAATTAGAAAAATCTATTCCAAAATGTGTTTGGAACAAAATAAATAAATAAAAAGGACTGAATATCCAAAATAATCCGAAGCAAAAAGAACAAGTCCAGAGACATCACATTGCCCAGCTTCAAACTATCCTATAAAGCTACAGTAATCAAAGCAGCATGGTACTGATACAAAAACAGACACATAGACCAATGGAATAGATAACTCAGAAATAAACCCACACACCTTCAACTATATGATCTTAAACAAAAATAAGCAATGGGGAAATAAACTCCCATTCAATAAATGGTGATGGGATAACTGGCTAGCCATATGCAGAAGAATGAAACAACCCCTACCTCTCCTGATATTAAAAAAAAAAAAAACTCAAGATAGATTAAGGATTTAAATGTCAAACTTCAAACTGTAGGTCTGTGGTGGTTAATTCTGAATATTAACTTGATTGGATTGAAGAATACAAAATATTGATTCTGAGTGTGTCTGTGAGGGTTGCCAAAAGAGATTAACATTTGAGTCAGTGGGCTGGGAAAGGCAGACCCACCCATGATCTGGGTGGCCATAATCTAATCAACTGCCAGCACAGCTACTACAATATAAGCAGGAAGAAAACGTGAAAAGAGAAACTGGCCTAGCCTCCCAGCCTACATCTTTCTCCCATGCTGGATGCTTCCTGCTCCAACATAGGACTCCCATGTTCTTCAATTTTGGAACTCAGACTGGCTCTCCTTGCTCCTCAGTCTGTAGACAGTTTTAGGACCTTGTGATCATGGGAGTTAATATACACGCCCCTATATATATATATATATATATATATATATAGTAGTTGAAAGTTTTATATAATAAAAGTTGAAAGCTTATATATATATATATATATATATAAGCCTACTTGACATAGGGTTTGGCATTGAATTTATGGCTAAATCCCCAAAAGCAATTGTAACAAAACAAAAGTTGACAAATGGGACATAATTACACTGAAGAGCTTCAGCACAGAAAGATAAACTATCAAGAGAACAAATAGATAACCTACAGAACAAGAGAACATATTTGCAAACTGTGTATATGACAAAGATCCATTATCCAGAATATGTAAGAAATGTTAACAAATCAACAAGCAAAAACTTAAACATCAAATTAAAAAAATGGGCAAAGGACATGAACAGACACTTCTCAAAGGAAGATGTACAAGTGGCCAACAAACATGAAAAAATGCTCAACATCACTAATCATTAGAGAAATGCAAATAAAAACCACAATGAAATGCCCTCACACCAATCAGAATGACTATCATTAAAAAGTCCAAAAACAACAGATATTAGCCAGAATGCAGAGAAAATGGAACACTCATACAACCCATACACTGTTGGTGGGAATGCAAACTAGTTCAGTCACCATGGAAAGCAAATTGGAGATTTTGCAAAGTACTTGAACTAGAACTACAATTCAACCCAGCAATCCCAGTACTGTTGGATATATACCTAAAGGAAAATAATTCTTTCTGTCAAAAATATATATGCACCCATATGTGCATTGCAGTGCTATTCACAATTACAAAGACGTGAAATCAACCTAGGTGCACATCAACAGTGGTTTGGATAAAGAAAATAATGTGATACATATACACCATGGAATGCTCTGCAGCCATAAACATGAATGAGATCATGTTCTTTTAGCAAAATGAATGGAGCTAGAGGCCATTAGCTTAAGCAAACAGATGCTTATGATAGAAATCCAAAGCATATGATTTGATGCAAGAACAGAACAGAGTTATGCAAGAACAGAAAACCAGATATCACATCTTCTCACTTATTAATGGGAGCTAAGCACTGAATACACATAAGTGTGAAGATGGGAACAGCAGACACTGGGAAACATTAGATGACTGGGGAAAGGAGGGAAGCATGGGCTGAAGAACCAGGTGTTGTGTACTGTGCTTATTGTTTAGGTGACAGGATTGTTGGGATCCCAAGCCTCAGTGTCACACAATATACACATGTAACAAACCTGCACGTGTATGTCTATATAAAAAGTTGAAATTATAAAAAAATTATTAGTTGTAATTACAATACTAGTAAATTCTTTAGAATTTAAACCAAAAAGAGAAAACATAACAAACTCTTACAAATCATTAAGAGAAAATTACCCCAATTTTTTAATGGGCACAGTTCTTAAATTGGTATTGTGTGCATCTGATATAAATATCAATGTAGTAAAAATTAAATAATTAGTCATCAAATAAAGTGAAGTCAAGACAACATCCTTTCCTACACATCAACTGCAATGGCTAAAATAAAAAAAATATTTAACATAATAAATGTTGGTAAAAATATAGAGCAACTGAAATTTTCAGTTGAGAGTTGGAGGTTTGGCAAAAATACTTTGGAAAACTATCAGCAATGCTTAAAGCTACACATATATTATCCTATGATCCAGCAATCCACTTCTAAGTATATATTCAAAAAACATCAGTATATTTGCACACCTAAAAGATGTACAATAATGTTCATAACTTCTTTACTTATTACAACATTTATACTTCTTTTGAAGAATCCTTTCAACTTTGGGTCTTGAAATCCATGAACATGGCATATCTATTTAGGATTTAAAAAATCTTCTTTAGGTCTTGTTAGCAATGTTTTGGAGTTTTCAGTGTTTAATTTTTCATTTTTATACATCTTTTATTCACTTTATTGCAATGTACTTTGTAGTTTTTGGAAACTTTGCAAATTGTATTGACTTTTAAATTTTATTTTGTAATTCTTTGTTACAAGATCTTAGCTTGTAATTAGTTTGTTAATTTTATTTTTAGACAGGGTCTCCCTCTGTTGTCCAAGCTGAAGTGCAGTGGTATGGTCATGGCTCACTGTGGTCTCAAGTTCCTGGCTTAAGCAATCCTGCCACCTCGGCCTCCTGAGTAACTGGGCCTACAGGTGCATGCCATCATGCCCAGCTGATTTTTTATTTTTTGTAGAGATGCGGTTTCACTATGTTGCCTAGTCCAGTCTCAAACTCCTGGGCTCAAGTAGTCCTCCTGGCTCCTCTGCCAAAGTGCTGTGATTACAGGTGTGGGCCACTGTGCCTGGCCCATAATTTGTTTGTTTTTTTAATGATTATTATGGGTTGGATTGTGTCCCCTCAAAACAAAAGTGTTGAAGTCCTAACTCCCTTAACTTAGAATGTGGATATTGGAAACACAGTCTTTACAGAGGTAATCAAGTTAAAATGAAGTCATTATGGTGGGCCCTAATCCAATATGACTGGTGTCCTTACAAAAGGAGAAACTTGGATACAGAGTGGACACATACAGAAGGAGGACTTTGTGAAGACACACAGGGTGAATGTTATATGAAAACAGAGAATTGGAGTGATGCATTTATAGGCTAAGGAAAGCCAAAGATTACTAGCAGATCACATAGCAGATAGGAACATTTAAGGAAGGCTTCCTCTGCATATTTTAGAGGGAGTGTGGCCCTACTGACACCTTGATTTGGGACGTCTAGCCTCTAATACTATGAGAGAATAAATTTCCTTTGTTCTAAGCCACCCAGTTTGTGGTTCTTTTTTATAACAGCTCTAGGAAACCAGTGTTGTGCCTATGGATCGCTTCAGTCTCTTACATTTCACCTGACATATGACTTCTCTAACTAACATTCTAAATGTTATTTCTGTCCTTATCCTTATGTATTTTAAGCAGATTCTTAGGCTCTTCTGGTGTTTCTATGATCCATTTAATACATTTATTTTCTGCTTTAATTAGCTGGAGTGTTGCCTTTTGTTTGCAACTAAAACCCCTTACAGATACACATTATTTTCAATACTCTGAACTGTAGAGAGGATTTTTTTTTGTCTGTGGTTTTTCAAAATAACTAACTCTGCCTTATGAAGAAGGTAGGTGTTTGGGAATAAGGATTAAATACTTCCAAACATCGCTATTTTGAAAATAATATATTACATCAATTTCAGTGCCCGTCAACAACTGCATTTTTCTGAAAAGTTATTGATCTCTATTAATTACATTTGTGTTTGTATGCTAATATATAGCATAATATTTGTATGCTAAGGAATTCTTGTCCCAATAAACTTAATTCCCTTTTTCATTAATATTTAACTAGAAAACCATTACTACTGCCAAATCTGTCTAAAAATTCTGTTTTCTCTATTGTCGTAATAAATTTAGAGCAGTATAGTGGAAGTTCTACATATACTCCAAGCCAAAGTTGAGGGTTAGAGTCCTACATTTCTCCAAAGTTCTAACTTTATTTAAGTTGATGTCTTGGCTGACCTTTCTATAAAACGGAAGTAACATTAACACCCATTTTGCTTATCTGACAGGACTCTCACAAGGATTGATAATAATATGTGTGAAAACATTGTATAATTGTATAATACTAAAAATTTGGTTATTATTTTGGTGTTTTTATATTAATCTAAGCTCCAATGAACTTCATTCTGATCCTAAGTAAAAAAGATGTCTATTTGAATAAACAAAAAAGAAACTAATAAGTAAGTAACAAAAATTCTGGAGAGTATTAAAGGCAAGACCAGTTCTCCTTCTGTAGCCTTCCCACAAAAACTAAAACTGAAGAAGAAGAAGAAAAGTTATAACTTATTTAATAACTCCTATTTCCAGGATTCCCATGCTATAAATACTTTAGTCAATTTTAGCAAAGCTGCAGGTTTCGTTTCCTGGTGGAGGTTTCAGGGCCAATGAAATAGAGGCTGCCCTTCACAGGAAAACTATACTGCCAATAGAATTGTGGCAACATCTTGCAAGACCCAGTTAGTTCTCTTTTTTCCTTTTTGTTTTTAGATTTTATTTGATTGTGGTAATAACACAAGATAAGATCTGCCCATAAAGCAATTTTAAGTGTGTAATACAATTCTTTAAATGTAAGCACAATGTTGTGCTTCTACCTAAAATGCTGTTCAGCAGATCTCTAGAATTTATCTTCCATAACTAAAACTTTATGCTCACTCATTAGCAGCTTCTCATTTTCCCCTTCCTTCTGTCCTTGGCAACCACCATTCTACTTTCTATGAGTCTGACTGCATTAGATATGTCATATAAGTAGAACCATGCAGTTTTTGTTCTTTTGTGACCACCTTATTTTACTTAGGATAATGTACACAGGATTCATCCATGCTATTATATAATGTAGAATTTCCTCTTTTTTTGAGGCTAAATAGTATATCATATCAATATACCATATTTCTTTTTCCATCCATCCAATGATGGATATTTAGATTGTTTCCACATCTTGGCTATTGTAAGTAGCCCTGAAATGAACATGAGAGTGCTAATTTTTCTTCCATATTCTGCTTTTAATTATTTTGAATAAATACAGAAAACTGCGATGGCTAGATCATATGGCGGCTCTATTTCTACCTTTTTTGGGAAGGTTTCATACTGTTCCTCTTGGTGTCACACTATTTTGCATTCTCACCAACAGGGCACAATAGTTCCAATACCATCACATTCTCACCAGTAGTTCTCATCTTTTGTTTTTTGATAATAGCCATCTTAACAAGTGTGAGATGATGTCTCATTGTGGTTTAATCTGCATATTTCTGATGATTAGTGACATTGAACATCTTTTCATTTATCTTTTGGCCATTTATATGTCTTCTTTGAAGAAATCTCTATTCAAGGCTTTACCCATTTTAAAATTAGATTGTTAGTATTTTTGTTATCAAGTTGTGAGAGTTTCTTACGTATTTTGGAAATTAACTTATTATTGTGCATGTGGTTTATAAATATTTTCTCTCAATTTTAGGTTGCCTTTTCATTGTATCGATTATTTCCTTTGTGAGCAGAAGCTTTTTAGCTTGATGTAGTATCATTTAGTTATTTTTGCTTTTGTTGCCTGTGTTTTCGGTATCATATACATGAAATTATTGCCCAGATCATTATCATGAAATTTTTTCCATATAGTTTCGTCTATGTGTTTTACAGTTTTATATCTTGCATTTATGTCCATTAATTTATTTCAGTGGATTATTTGTGTGTAGTGTAAGATAAGGGTCCAATTTTTTTTCATTTGCATGTCCAGTTTTCTCAATAGTGTTTGTTTTAGAGACTATCTTTTCTCTACTGTGTACTTTTGGCACCGTTGCCTAAGATCAATTGACCATATATGGGTGGGCTTATTTCTGAGTTTTCTATTCTGTTCCATTGATTTATATGTATATATTTATACCTGTTTCATACTTTCAAAGTTACTGTAGCTTTGTAATTTATTTTGAAATCAGTAAGGGTTATCCCTCTAGCTTTGTTCCTTTTTCTAAAAATTGATGTGGCTAAACAATTTTTTTTTTTATAAAAAAAATCATTGGAATATTCATAGGAATTGCATTGAATCTGTAGATCAAGTTTTTTAGTATGGACATTTTAACAATAATAAGTCTTTAAATCTATGAACATAGGATGTCTTCTCATTTGTTTGTGTTTTCAGTTTTTTTCATCAATATTGATACTGTTTAGCATATAAAAATTTGTAAGATTAACTAAGATTTTGCTACTTAAGTTTATTCCTAAGTATTTTATTTCTTTGATGCTTTTATAACACTTTTTGGCTAATTTCTTTTAGATACAATAAAATGTTATTCAGCCTTAAAGATACATTGTTATGGTATAGAAATAAAACTAATTTTTGTATATTGATTTTGTATCCTGCAACTTTACCGAATCTGTTTATAAGTTCTGACAACTTTTTGATAGACTGTTTAGGGTTTTCTATATATAAGTTAATGTTATCTGCAAGAAGGAACAATTTTTCTTTTTCCTTTCCAATTTGGATGACTTTTTATTCTTGACTTATTGTTCTGGCCAGGGCTAGAGTGGGCATTTTTGCCTTGTAGAAGAAAAGTTTGTAATTATTCACAATTGATTATGATGTATGCTATAGGATAGTCTATGTGGTTTTTGCATTTCTGTTCCTAATTGCTTTTAATTACATAAGATTTTTATTATCAAATTTGTAATTAATACATAATATTTGTACATATTTTGGTTTAATTATGACATTTTGATACACATATAGACTGTGTAATAAGTCAGAGTATTTAGGAGATCTATCACCCTGAGCATTTATTGTTTCATTGTGTTGGAAACATTTCAAATGCTCTCTTCCACTTATTTTGAAATATAAAATACATTGTTAACTGTAGTTACCTTACTGTGGTATCAAACACTAGAACTTATTCTTTCCATCTAATTGTATATTTGTACACATAAACCTACCTCCCCTCGTCTCTCCCCCACCCCACCTCCACCACACACACACCCTTCCCAGCCTTTGGTAAATATTATTCTACTCTCTGCTTCCAAGAAATCGGCAATTTTTTTTTAACTCCCACATATGAGTGAGAAAATGCGATATTTGTCTTTCTGTGCCTGGTTTATTTCTCGTAACATAATGACTTCTAGTTTCACCATGTTGCTGAAAATGACATACTTACATGCTTCTTTTTGTCTGAATACTATATAAAATAATTCATTTCTATTTGTAGTGTATTGAGAATTTCTATTATAAAAGAGTGTTAAATTTTGTCCAACCCTGTTGCTGCATCTGTTGAGATAATAGTGTGATTTTTATACTTCATTCTGTTAATGTGGAATGTACATTAATTGATTTGTATATGTTGAAATTATGCTTGTATCCTAGAGATAAATCTCACTTGATCATGGCATATAATGCATTTGAGGTATGGCTTATTCATTTCACTAGTATTTTGTTGAGAATGTTTGCATCTGTATTTATAGAGATATTATCATGTAGTTTTATTTTGTTCTTTGACTGGCTTTGGAAGTGGTCGCTCCTCTTCAACTTTTGGAAGATTTTTAAAAAGGGTAGGTGTTAATTCTTCTTTAAAAATTGTGTAGAATTTAACTGTGAAACCATCTTGTCCTGGATTATTTTTGCCAATGTGATTCCATTTTTCATCCTGGGGAAGCCTGAGAAATAGCAGGTTGTAAACCTAAACCATTTGGAAATGTGGGCAAAGGGAACAGTAGAACAGTCTTAATAATTGGGTTCTAGTTATACAGCAGTTTATTATACTTTAGTTGCTGAATGTGTTTTATAAAAATGACTTTATTCTCCCGAAGGAGAGGGCAGTGATGTGCTGGATCCAGTTCTCAGCGACTCCCCAGAATCCACACGTGCATCTCCTCCCAGATCACCTTTCAGTGAAATCAGCCATGATGACAGCATTTATGCCATGAAAATTGGGAAATGTTACAGAATATGACTTTTTTTTTTCCTTTTGAAAAACCAGTCATTTAACACTTACCAGTGCAACATTTGGAGGACTAAAAGGCTAAAACACTATGTATTATTGGTATTGAGACTTAAGCCATTTTGTACCTGGTTCCCAGGCAGACAGACTCTGAGATAAATATTTCTATGTAGTAAGTTGTATTAACCATGTCCTTTATTTTCCATAATGTGATAGTTTGACAACTGGAGGCTTGATAAACCACGAGGGAGTGTTTCTCCAGGGACAGCCAGTTCCTAGAGATAGCAAACAACTTGCCCACAGTGTGCTTTTCAGATGCAAACCAACCTATTCAGAACTTACATTCTAACCAAGAAACAGATACCAGACAATTAAGGACAACTTCAGTACCACAAAGTTTGTCGATATTATTTAAACTATCCAATCTTAAGCATGCTTACATTGTTTCTGATCTGTTTGAGGGTTGGGGTACACCTCTGCTCATACTATATTATGGGAAGATAATCTGCCAAATGCTATCTAGCTTATACGATTGAACTTTCTGAGGAAGTCAACATCACTGAACCGAATAAATGCTGTAGTTGAATAGGTGCTAAAAGTTTATGCCAAATGCATAGTCAAATATTTCCCTTCAGTCCTGGCAGAAAAATAAATGTAAAATACATTAGCCATTTACAACTTTGCAAAACCCAACACACTGTGAAGATTTATCAACTAAATCATGAAAAAAATTGATGTATTTGACAAAACAATTAAAATTAAAAATTGGTGCAACTGAAGTCTAAACAAAATAAGCTTCAAGAGCATAAGAAATGTGGAAATAAAAGTTAGTAGGATCTTGTTCTCTCTTTCTCCCCCTCCTCTTTTGGTTCTAGAATTTCATATCATTTTGAAGGCTGGTTATTGACTGAACAGGATAAGCCTTAGTTTAAAGGCTTCTAAGTGTTAGGAAAAGTTTGACAAAGGTTGATTAAACTCTTTATCTTCTAACAATAATGAGCATGGGGCTCATAGCCAGTGCAGACTGAGTGGCACCAGTGTGATTTTAAGAAAATTTTCTGTTTGTTCCTAATTGTTTTATCTTCAGCATTTAGACAATAAAGGTTGTGTAATTTATATTTATCATGTCTTCATTATTCCAGCAAGCAATAATAAAAATAAAATAAAGTAAAATAACTGAAAGATACCATATTCGAGTAACAAAGTTATATGAGTTACTTAAAACCCATAAGAATACCATGAAATGGTTAGAAAACAAACAAAAGAGAATAAGCTTCATTCAAAGAATGTTAGCAAATTTATATAGAGGAAGCAAACATTTGAGATTTCATAAGAATTCAAAGAAACAACTGTAGAGATGCAGAGGGAACCGAGTCAAGGGGCATTTCATCATGAAAAGTTGAATATGTGGAGGTGTCTCTAAGGATACACCCTCTTTAAGATATGTTGTTTGAGTGCAATGACTTAGTTGCTTCTTAATGGTTGTTTTGCATTCTATTTTAAATATTTATATAGCTGCATGATCTTTTACTAGATTCTGTACAATTCAGCACATATTTACTATTCTGGTTCTATATCTGAAGCCGTAGTCACAAAGTTTACTATTAACATTAGCTAATACATTTGAACATTTACTAAGGACTTGACCTTACATATATTTCTTTAAAACCTCAAAGCAGCTTTTTGGTGATTAACTCATTATTATTTTTATTTATGGATGAAAAAGGTGAATCTTGGGAATATTAAGTAACTTGCCCAAGGGTATGAGTTTGTAAGCTGGGTAGGATAGACCAAAACTATATAGTCAGTGTGACTGCAGAATTTGAATGTTTAATCATTCTGTTCTACATTATGTAGTCTATAGGGAGAGATTTATTATTACTAGTATGTTTCTAGGAGATAGGAGAAATTGATTTTAACTTTGAAGAATTCGTTGGAATTAGGTCATAAAATGGTGGTTGTGTAGGGAGAAGAGTTTGCATAAAGACACAGCTTCAGAATATTGTAGGATATCCTTAGAGAACACGAGTGGTTGTTGTATCAAGAATTAGTATAAAATAAGATTGGCAAGATTATGAGAGCTCTAGAGTTTTTCCATATGTAAATAAATCCAGCAACTATTCTGAGCAGATAAATGAAATGTTTGCTTATACTTGATATTTAGAGAGATGACTGCATTGTCATTGTAGAGACAGTATTACTGAGGGCCATATGTCAATGAACACTTCTTAGAAACCAGGACTGCAAACCAGGTATGAAAGTAAACTAAGCTTGTATGAACCAGTGCCATCATATAGATTGAGTTGTTTATGCAAGCTGACCTGGTGGGGTCAGCTGTGGCAGGAAAGCACAGTGTGGTTTTATAGTAATGTGAAGGGATAACAACAATTTATTTTACATACCATTACCAATATATTATTCTTCTAGCATCACTTGAGAACTGAATCCTGGTTCCTTTTTATATGTCTCATTTGCAGTAGGGTGCTCCATATTTAAGTTAAAGACCTGAAGAATTTTCATATGTAATATTTTCTAAGATGCCAGATTTAAATAACAACCTTTTATAGACAGGGTAATTAGAAGACTGCAATTAGAAGATTGCAACAGTGGCATTTGTATTTGTAATAAGGGACTTCACTGGGACATTGTACTCCACAGGCTGCCCTCACAGGGTTTGACAGATAGTAAATGGTCAGTGGATGTTTGTTAATTTCCTTGTGACCCATAAAACGTATCCACCCTCCCCTTTGCTTTGTTATTGTATTTTGAAATCAGAAAAAGAAATCTTGGTTCACAGCCCTTAAAATGGCCCTCCAAGAAAAGAAGACTCAGAGAAAAGAATGAATAAGGTAAGATCTTATCCTAGACGCTGCTGATTCTAAATGTTATTTCCTCTCCCTTGAATTTCCTCATAGGTTCTCCGACCTGCCAATGGCACTTACCATAGTGAGAAAGCAGTTTTCCCTCCTGGCTCTAGATGATCTTTGATTTTATTGCTTACCCAACATCTACCCAGACCATCCGGTGGATAAAAAGGCCACTGGATAGGGCTATTTTGAGAAGTTGTCTCTGGCTGTACAGAAACCATTAGTCTGAGTTACAGAAAACCACTTATGGATTCTGACCAGGGTAAGGAAAGTAGATCAATATGTCATCCTGCCAGTAGCCCTAAACCCTGATTTCCTTTTCTGGCTGCATTCTGGAGGTTACATATCCACAATAGTAAAGACAGTGGGAACACTTAAGAAAGCCCAAATTCCAAAATTGACAGCAGCAGAACGGATTTTACTTCATACAGCACCTCTGATACACATTATCCCTTCAGAAAGAAAAAAATAAGCATGATCTCTCCTTCTGTCTCTGACAAACAGTTAAACGTTTGCTTTTGTTCTCAGAAAACTAATACAAAGCAACTTTGAGAGGAGATTGAGCTGATAGCTTTGGGTTGCCTACAGTTCCACATGGTTGGAGAGGCCTCAGAATCATGGTGGAAGGCAAAAGTCACTTCTTCTATGCTGGTGGCAAGAGAAAAATGAGGAAGAAGCAAAAGCGGAAACCCCTCATAAACCCATCTAATCTCGTGAGACTTAGTTCACTATCACAAGAATGGCACAGGAAAGACCAGTCCCCATGATTCAGTTACCTCCCCTGGGTCCTTCTCACAACATGTGGGAATTCTGAGAGATACAATTCAAGTTGAATTGTATGGGGATACAGCCAAACCATATCATTTCACCCTGATCCCTCCAAATCTCATGTCCTCAAATTTCAAAACCAATCATGTCATCTGAACAGTCCCCCAAAGTTTTGATTCATTTAAGCATTAACCCAAATGTCCATAGTCCAAAGTCTCATCTAAAATAAAATAAGTCTGTTCTGCCTATGAGGCTATAAAATCAAAAGCAAACTAGTTACTTCTTAGGTAAAATAGGAGTACAAGTATTAGGCAAATACAGCCATTACAAATGGAAGAAATTGGCCAAAATGAAGGGGTTATAGGGCTCATGCAAGTCCAAAATCCAAAGGGGTAGCCAAATATTAAATATCCAAGGTGATTTCCTTTGACTTCAGTCTCACATCCAGGTCATACTGATGTAAGTGTTGGGTTCCCATGATCTTGGGCAGCTCTGCCCCTGTGGCTTTGCAGGTTACAGCCTTCTTCCTGGCTGCTTTCATGGGCTGGCATTAGGGTATCTGGCAGCTAGATACCCTAGCTGCAGCTTTTCCAGGAGCACAATGTCTGCAGCTTTTCCAGGAGCACAATGCAAGCTGTAGGTAGTTCTACCATTCTGGGCTCTGGAGGACGGTGGTCCTGTTCTCATAGCTCCACTAGGTGGTGCCCCAGGAGGGACTCTGTGTGGGGGCTCTGACCCCACATTTCCCTTCTGCACTGGCCTAGCAGAAGTTTTCCAGGAAGGTCCTAACCCTGCAGAGAACTTTTGCCTGGACATCCAGACATTTCCATATATCTTCTGAAATCTAGATGGAGGGTCCCAAACCTCAATTCTTGACTTCTGTGTACCCACAGGCTCAACCCCACATGGAAGCTGCCAAGGCTTGGGGTTTCCACCCTCTGAAGCCACAGCCCAAGTTCTACATTGACCCCTTTCGGACATGGCTGGAGTGGCTGGAACACAGGGCACAAAGTCCCTAGGGTGCATACAGCATGAAGACCCTGGGCCCAGCCCACAAAACTACTTTTTCCTTCTGGGCCTCCTGGTCTGTGACAGGAGGGGTTGCCTTGAATCCTCTGACTTTGCCTGGAGACATTTTTCCCCATGGTCTTGGGGATTAACATTAGGCTCCTTGCTCCTTATGCAAATTTCGGCAGCTGGCTTGAATTTCTCCCCAGAAAATGTTTTTTTCTTTTTTATTGCATAGTCAGGCTGCAAATTTCCCAAACTTTCATGCTCTGCTTCCTTTATAAACCTGACTGCCTTCACAGCACTTAAGCTACCTCTTGAATGCTTTGCTGCTTAGAAATTTCTTCTGCCAGATACCCTAAATAATCTTTCTCAAGTTCAAAGTTCCACAAACCTCTAGGGCAGGGGCAAAAGCCTGCCAGCCTCTTTGCTAAAACATAACAAGAGTCACCTTTACTTCAGTTCCCAACAAGTTCATCGTCTCCATCTGAAACCACTTCAACCTAGACCTTATTGCCCATATTGCTTATAAGCATTTTGGGCAAAGCCATTCAACAAGTCTCTAGGAGGTTCCCAACTTTCCCACATCTTTCTATCTTCTTCTGAGCCCTCCAAACTATTTCAACCTCTCCCTGTTATGCAGTTTCAATGTTGCTTTCAAATTTTCAAGTGTTTTTTCAGCAACACCCCACTCTGTACAATTTACTGTATTAGTCTGTTTTTATGTTGCTGATAAAGGTACATCTGAGACTGGGGATAAAAATAGATTTAATTGAATTTACAGTTTCACATGGTTGGGGAGGCCTCAGCATCATGGCGGGAGGTGAAAGGCACTTCTTACATGGTGGTAGCAAGAGAAAAGTGAGAAAGAAGGAAAATCAGAAACTCCTGATAAACCCGTCAGATCTTGTGAGATTTAATGCACTATCATGAGAGAAACACAGGAAAGACTGGCCCCCATGATTTGATTCAATTACTTTCCCCAGGTCCTTCCCACAACACGTGAGAATTCTGGGAGCTACAATTCAAGTTGAGATTTGGGTAGGGACATAGCCAAACTCAATCACCTCTCCAGAAGTTTTTCCTCTTTCCTGTCAACAGCACCATTTTTGTTGGTTTTCTTCTTTTTTTTTCAGTAACCCACTCTTTTCCTATTTTCATCAGTGTGATTTAAATAAGATTGATAACATTCTTGAGGCAAGTATCCTATGACATCCCCCTAGTCACAGTACTCATTTGATAGATGAATACATATCACCTTCATAACAAATTATAACAAAAGAAACACTTACAGAGTATTTTGGAAAGGCAATGTTTCTTCCTCACCATGTAGGGATTATTAAAGGGATCCTTTTGTATTTTCTTTAGGACTTGGTGGAAGGATGACAGGAAGCTTGAAGCAATTACAGTGCTTTTTATACCACAGGGAGAATTATGGCAAATTAAAGGAAATGTTGTTGAGAAATGGTGAAATTTTAATTCAGGGTCAATCTATACCTGAAGCTATATTGTAGATTTTTAAATTAAGTGAGCCAATACTTTTAAATAATACAGTTGAGTAGATTTTCTTTTTATCTTTTCTAGAAGAAGTGACTGTGGTAGGGCTCAACCAGCTCTACCACATTCCAGCATTCCCAGGTCTTGTAGAGAACTGATTGTTCCAGTCTACAGTCAGCCACAATGTAATTGGACTTCTGTAATGCTCAGTAATGTCAAAATTTAACCAGGAATCTAGATGTTAGAGCTCATCAATAGCATGTGAAAGGCAAGCTTCTACATAGGTAATTATGCTTTAATTTTATGGTGGTGTGGCTGTGTGTATATGAGGCTTGGCAAGTCCCTCTTAGTGTTCCTTTTGACTGAGCAAGGCTTCTCCCTACACAAGAATACCTAGAATATCTCTCCTGAGGAACTGTAGAAACTCCAAAACTCTTGTTTGCTGATTGCTCTGATGTTGTATGGTATGCTCTGGTAAGAATAGATCATCTTAAGTTATCAAAATAAACTTTAACTTTCACTTGATTTGTGTGTCAGAGAAATAATTTGTGCCAAA
This sequence comes from Plecturocebus donacophilus, assembly GCA_004027715.1. Lineage (NCBI taxonomy): Eukaryota > Metazoa > Chordata > Mammalia > Primates > Pitheciidae > Plecturocebus > Plecturocebus donacophilus. The sequence goes on from PVKP010006512.1 coordinate 47,853, forward strand.
ACTCTACACCAATCAACTCTGAGACTTACTCAAGTGATTCAAGATAGACCCAACAGGAAAGCTGGATCTTGATCTATTCACGGCTGGGAGGACATTAAGAGAGGATGTTTATGCCTTTGAACACTGGCTTCTCTATGTGTCTTAAATGGACATATGGATATAAACACTTCTACTGATTGTGACCCCATAAGGTCAACTCAGGGCACAAGTACGTGGAGCTTCTGTCAGGGTAAATCCTCATGGAGAATCAGCTCAACCATTCTGTTATAAATGTGAGTCTTTTGACATCAGACAGATATGGTCTGTATATTCTCTCCCCTGCTAACCCTGCTGTCCTCGCTTCACAAGTCACAGAAAAGGGAAATTTGAAGATGCTTTTTATATTGATTCTTCCTAAGGAAACTTTGTTTTTGTACTATGCTCCATCATTAGTTTCCGTGAGCCCTCTAACATCCAATCATCTTTCCTTTAACTTCTTGCTATTATGTAGCCTCTATATCCTCTTGGGTCTAGAGCTCAATGGACTCCTCCACACCTTTATGCTGCATGTATTTTCCAGATCATTCCCTACATTCTATACTTTGTTAAATCTTCCTCATTCTTTGGGTCTCAGTTAAAATGACTCTTTCCCAGCTAGATCAAGTATCTCTGCTATAAAAAATGCCTTAAAATTTTTATTCAGAGGCCATATTATGTTTTGTATTTATGTATATATGCATAGACACAATTGTTTAATGCCTTGCATATTGCACTAAAATTTAAGGCTATCGCAGGCAAGAATTTTGTGTATTTGTTTATTGCTATATTCTCAATGCCTCATATAGTGCTTGGCATTTAGTAGACATTGAGTAAATAGTTTGTTATTCAGTGAAATGATTACAAATTTCTTATTCTGTCCTCTGGGGGATGGCTGTATTAAGAACCATGTGAATATGAACTAGTGGTTTAATAGTAATTGAATGCATTCTTTTTTTTTTTTTTTTTTCACAGACACTCTGAGCTTGCATAGCAGCATCAATTGCATTTTTCTACACTGCATTCTGGCCAGCAGATCTGCGGAGCTCTCAAAGGGGTTGCTGGACCACAATGGGAGGATCTACCAGACCATGAACCCTGACCTAGGCCTTTCTGTTCCTGCTTTCTGAATCTGACTTGGGTGCTCAGGGTAAATTAATTATTCTCTTCCTGTCCAAGCAAATTTGGGAAAGAACAGTTACAAAGCCGAATAAATTCTGGAAGGAGCAAACAAGTCTGGATACTGTTGACTTGTCAGGGTGCATTGCAGAGCTTTTAAAATTCTGGCAGCTTTGGCATTTGATTACTCTGAGCACAGTCTCTGAAGAAGCATTATGTCAAATATATATTTAATTTAAGGCTGAGCGTGGTGGCTCATGCCTGTAATTGCAGCACTTTGGGAGTATGAGGCGGGCAGATCATGAAGTCAGGAGATCAAGACCATCCTAGCCAACATGGTGAAACCCCATCTCTACAAAAATACAAAAAGTTAGCCAGGTGTGGTGGTGAGACCTGGAATCCAAGCTACTTGGGAGGCTGAGGCAGGGGAATTGCTTGAACCTTGGAGGTGGAGGTTGCGGTGTGCCGAGATCGCGCCACTGCACTCCAGCCTGGTGACAGAGCAAGATTCTGTCAAAAAGAAAAAATTAAATACAACTTGATGGCTTCATCCCCTCCCTCCATTCCTTACACTTGGGAATAAGCCCAGTCAGATTTTGGCCAACTCACTCTTCACTATTCTGGTCAAACTATCAAACTACACAACCTGTTCCATGAGAATGACTCTCAAATATTGTTACTGCCTGATAATTAAGAACAGAAACCATCTTTTTCCTCTTTCTTCCCTTTGGAGCAGTCATCTTCCAATCCCAGATGATTTCCATAGACAGTCTACTTATAGCTGGTATTTCGTGATTTAAGAGGTATAATTGTTTCTCAAGGGACCATTTCTAACCATTCTCTCTGCATTCCAATAGCAACTCAACTTTTTTTTCTTTTAAAATTGTCAAATGCTGTAAAGACCAATTGAACAAAGTTTTTAGGAAAAAAGTCTATGACTTCACATTGTGGGCATTTTCTCCCATCTCTTATTACAAAGAAGAATTTTTTTTTTAATAAATAAAATAGCTATGTTGGACTTGGACAAGAACTGTTGACTGAGTTGCAGTTGGTCAAACCAGACAATCTGTTGTTTTAGAAGGAAACAATGGCTGCTCTCACTTATCTTTTAACTTTCATAGTATCTCTTAGGTGAAATTTGATTTTAGATTAAAAGATGGGCTTAAATGGATTTGTTCTTGAATCTTAGCTTTTTTTTTTTTTTTAAAAAAAGCTCACTATATCCATTAACTTTAAGGAAAATTAATTGCAATAGTTTAGCATGGAGGGAATTTTACTTTTGCTTTTCTAATAAATTATTCATACAGCTTAAAGGATGCTAGGAAAGATTTATATGAGTATACTCGATAGGCATGCATGCAAAATGTATTTTGCTGTTTGCCTAATCTTCTGGTTTTATGTTAAAACCTTTAATTTAATTTTCCCATTAATATCTAAAGCTTGACTGTGCACAAAATGATACAATATTATGGGTGGCTTTGTGGCTTTAAATTCAATTTCTCTTCTTATTTTACCCATTCATAATCAGGGAAATTTTTGAAATTAAGTATATGTTTAGTTATAAATGGGACAGGAAGCCAAAATCAAAGTAGTGTCACCTGCAAAGAGTCTCATAGTCTGTTAGCAAACTACATTTTCTCTTCACTGCTTTTGGAATGAGAGAATTAAAACTTGCAAAGGAAATTGTCAGCATATTTGCCAAAGCATACTTCCAATTTATTAAATTTATGCCAGGCTCCCCTTTTATACTAAGTCTTAAATCTCATTCTCTGAACTCAAAAATCTTTTTTCAGTGTGAAGGTCATTAATTTTAATTAAATGGAAATCTTTTTTTTACACTAACAAGAAAATGAGGATTAGTCTCAATAACTTTCATTAAATAAATAGAGCAAATTAAAATTTATAATACATCTTTAGATAGATCTGAAAAGGTCTCATCAAAAGCCTATTAGTTGACAGGAAGGGAAGTGTCTCAGTGGGTTATAGTAAAAATGTACCTAGAATCCAGAGGAAAAAGCATTTGTTTGCTGAGCTAGTTTTCTGTGGTTGATTTTACTTCACAAACATTATATTATACTTCCATTATAATGTCATAATAAGAAGACAAATATAACATTAACTTTATAGGCTTCGATTAAAATAACTCATCATTTACTATTATCACCATCTGTATCTGTACAGCTTTTGGCAATTTACAAAGCATTTTTATACATGCCACCTCTGTTTGAGTGGCTTACACTTTAGACATAAATGTGCTGTATTAAAATGTTTTCTCTACCGCTATTAGCTCTCACTTCAGAAAAATAATTTCAAGTTTCTGAGCCTCAGTTGTCTTATCTTTAAAGGAGGGATAATAATTCCAAACTTGCTGGGATGTTGTGAAATATTAATTCTTCCAATCCATAAATGTGGGATATCTTTTTATTTACAGTCATGTACCTCATAATGATGTTTTAGTCAACAATGTTTTGCATATACAATACTGGTTCCATAAGAGTATAATGAAACTGAAAGTCTCCTATCACAAAAATACTATCATTATGCTACCATTTCTTTACACAATTTTGTGCAGTAACATGCTGTATAGGTTTATCTCTAGAAGCCACAGGCTATATGAAATAGTTGAGGTGTATAGTAGGCTACATCGTCTAGGTTTGTGTTAGTACACTCTATAAAGTTTATACAATAATATAGTCGTAACTATTAATTTCTCGAATGGATACCCATTGATAAGTGATGGATGACTGTATTTTTGTCTTCAATTTCATTCATAAAGTTTTCTAGTTTTTAGTATACAGGTATTTCACATTCTTGGCTATGTTTATTTCTAAGTTTTTATTCTTTTTGGTGCTATTGTAATTTTTTTTAATTTGCTTTTCAGAATTTCATTGTTGGTGTAAAGAAAAAAAACACTACTGATTTTTATATGTTAATTTGTCATCCTGCAACTTTACTGAATTAAAAAACACAAGATTATTGTGTAGTCTTTAGGGTTTTCTACATATAGAATCATGTCATTTGCAGAGAGATACAATTTTATTTCTTCCTTTCCAATTTAGGTGCCCTGTGTTTCTTTTTCTTGCCTAATTGTTTCAGCTTGTACTTTCAATGCTATGTTGAATAGAAATGGCAAGAGTGCATATTCTTCCCTTGTTTCTGATGTTAGCATAGAAGCTTTCAAATTTTTATTATTGATTGTGACATTAGTTGTGGGCTTGTCATAAATGGTTTTTACTGTGTTGAGGTAAGTTCCTTCTATACCTATTTTATCAAGAGATTTTGTCACGAATAGACGTGGAACTCTGTCCAATGTTCTTTCCACATTTATTGAGGTGATCATATGGATTTTACCTTTTATTCTGTTAGTATATTGCATCATATTGATAAACATGACTTGAAAGATGTTGAACTATCTTACATTCTAGGATACATCCCAATTGATCATGGTATATAGCTGTTTTAATATGTTGTTGAATTAATTTTGCTGTTATTTTGTTGAGGATTTTTCATTTATATTATCAGAGATAATTACCTATAGTTTCTTTTCTTGTGTGCTGGTGGTTTCTTTCTTTCTTTTTCTTTTTTTTCTTCATTCTGCTCTTGGTATCTGTGTGATGCTGGCCTCATAAAATGAATTTAGAGGTGTTTTCTATTTTTTCTTTTATTTTGAAACAGTTTGAGAAGAATTCCTATTAATTATTCTTAAATGTTTGGTAAAATTTAATTATGGAATCATATGGTACTGAGTTTTTTTACCCACCTCTTCAGTGTAATTAAATTTGTTGAAATATAATCCCGCATAATCATCCCTTTTGATTCTTTTTGATTTTTTCTACATCTGAAGTATCAGCTGTAATGCCTCTTATTTTATTTTTAATTTTCTTTAGTTGCCTCTTCTCTATTTTATCTTAGTCTAGCAAATGGTTGGCCAATTTTATTTATCTATTTAAGAAGCTAACTCTTAGTTTTGTTGATTTTTTAAATTGTTTTTCTATTCTTTAATTTATTTCTGCTCCAATTTTTATTATTTATTTTCTTCTGCTAACTTTGGGCTTACACTGTTTATATTTTTATATTTAGTTTAGGCATAATGTTAAACTGTTAATTTGAGATCTTTTCTTTTTTTAATATAGGCATTCATCACTATAAACCTCCCTTCTACTACCGCCTTTGCTATATTCTATATATTTTAGCATATTTTGTTTTTATTTTTATTTATCTCAATATATTTTTAAAATTCCATTTTGATTTTATCTTTTACCCATGGATTGTTCAAGAATTCGTTTATTCACAAGAGGCTACCATCATCTCCACTGCCCACTGGTGAAGCAGTTCTGCCACTCCAGAAAAGCAATCCACTGCCCTTGCCTTCAGCTCCAGTGCAGTGGTGCAGAAGCATTGCCCAAGAGGAGAGGCAGGCCAGACAGATGGAGAGCTCCACAGCTCTGCCTGAAATGGCAGACTTTATTTAAAAGAGAATATGGAGAAGTTCATGCCTAAGGGCACTGCCAAAAACACTGGATTTTGAATGTTTACAGCAAAAAAGAATGATAAATGTTTGAGGTGATGCATATGCTAATTACCCTGATTTAATCATTACATATTATATACTGTATCAAAATTATCACTTTGTATCTTATAAATATATACTATTATTGTGTGTCAACTAAAAATAAAAGGAAAAGAAAGGAACCAAAAAATGTGTCTTTTCATGTCCACTTGTGATTTTACATTTTTCTTCTGTTATTGACTTCTAGCTGCATTTCATTGTGGTTAGAAAAAGCACTTGGTATGATTTTATTTTCCTAAATTTGTCAAGACTTTTCTTGTGACCTAATATGTGATCTATCCTAAATAATATTTTGTTTGTCCTTGAGAGGAATTTATATTCTATTGTTGAGTAGAATGTTCTGCATATGTTTATTAAGTCCATTTGGTGTGTAGTGTTAAAGTCTACTACTTTTTAAATTGATTTTCAGTTTGGATGTTCTATTACTGAAAGTGGGATATTTCAGTTGTGCTAGTATTATAGTGCTCTCAATTTCTCCTTTCAGATCTGTCAATATTTGCTTTATATAGTTAGGTGCTCTGGTGTTGGGTGAATATGTATTTATAATTGCTATATCTTCCTGTTGAATTGACACTTTTATCATGATATTACTCACTTCATTGTCTCTAGAGATAGCTTTTGACTTAAATTTTATTTTATTTTTAAATTTTGCTCACTATAGACACTCCTTTTTTTTGATCATCACTAACATGAACTATCTTTTTCCTTTCAGCCTATGTGTGTCACTCACCTAAATTGATTTTCTTATATAAGTGAAATTAGACATTGTTTTTAATTTATTCAGCCACTTTATATCTTTTCATTGACAGTTCAATACATTTACTTTTAAAGTAATTACCAAGAGGGAAAGGTTTATGACTGCCATTTTGTTCACTGTTTTATATTGATTCTATAGTTCCTCTGTACCTCTTTTTCTTCCTGCTATCTTCCTCTCTGTTATGTTGCATTTTTGATTTTGTGCTTATAGGCGTTGTTTCCTTTATATTTTTTGGAATAACTTCTACTGGTATTTTTTGTGGTTCCCATGGGACTTATATAAATATAGTTATAATAGTCTATTTTATGCTGATAACAAGTTAACTTGACTCACATTCAAGAACTCTGCACCTTTACCTCCACTATTCTACATTATAATGCTAATGATATCACAATTATATATGTTTATATTGTGTATCTAATTTATAGTTATTTTTAACACTTTTGTCTTTTAACTTTTATGCTATAATTAGAATAGACTTACCCAACTTCATTAGTGTAATGTAGTGTTATGTTTTTGTCTATATATTTACCTTAACCAATGAGTTTCATACTTTCTTAAATTCTTGTATTGCTATTTAGCATTTCTTGTAAGAAAGGTCCAATAGTGATTAATTTCTTTGGCTTTTGTTTGCCAGAAAAAGTCTTTATATTTTCTTCATTTTTGAAGGGCAATCTTGCCAGGTATAGTATTCTTGATTGACAGTTTGGCAGGTACCCCATCCCCCACAATCTGCCATAGCACTTTACATACATTATCTTCTGCTCTTCTGGCCTGTAAAGCTTATACTGATAAATATGCTGATAGTGTTAAGAAGATTCCCGTGTAATAACAAGTCACTTTTCTCCTGCTGCTTTCAAAGTTCTCTTTCACTTTCAACAATTTGTTTATAATATGTCTTGGTGTAGATCTCTTGAGATATATTGTATTTAGTGTCCTTTGGGGTTCTTAAATCTGGATGTCTATTTCTTTTCCCAGGTCAGGGAAGTTACAAGTAATTTTTTTTCAATCAACTTGTCTGTCCCCTTTTCTCTGTCATCTCCTTATTTGACTTTTATAATGAATATTTTTTCCTATTAATTACATTCCATATTTTCCTAAGGCTATCCTTTTCATTCCTTTTATTTTTAGCTCCTCTGATTGGATGGTTTCTAATGACCCATCTTCAGGTTCACTGATTCTTCTGCTTGATCCAATCTATTGTCAAAATGTTCTACTTAATTTTTCAGTTTAGTTATGGTACTCTTTAGCTCTATAATTATTGTTTGGTACTTTTAATATTTTCTATCACTTTGTGAAAATTTTCACTTTCTTTATTCATTGCTTGCCTAAATTTAATATGATTTTTATGACCATTATTTTGAATTATCTGTTGGATACATCAACTATACCCATTTCATTAGGATTTGTTTCTGAAGATTTGTTCTATTATTTTATTTGGAACATATCTTCATGTTTCTTTATATTCTTTGACTCTCTATGTTGGTTTCTGTGCATTAAATGAAACATCTATTTCTTCCAACTTTCACATGTTTTTCTTATATAGGAAATGATGGTTGCCAATCAGCCTCATGAGAGATTCTGGTGCCTTTCAAACGTTTGTGCTTGTCCAGCTTCCATTTTTCTTCTTGGTGGCCTCTAAGAAACTAGAGTATGCCAAGTCCTGTCAGTCCCATGAAACAGAAGAGATAGGAACTAGTCATTTTATTAACCACTGGAAGAGTTCAGATACTAGATATGTGATTCAATTTTTCTCTCTTCAGGGAGAAGCTGAAAGCTGGAGCTTATCGCCCACTATCTCTTAACTGAATCAGGAGGTAAGCTGTGGCAAATATTTGTACAATCATTCAGACTTTTTGCTCTTTCAAACTGTTGCTTTGTTCTCTGTCACCCTCAAGGGGTATGGAGAATGCCAGGCCTTATTAACTTTCAGATACAAATGGGTTAGAGGCCAGTTTCTCAGGTAGCAATCACAAAAGTTGTGGAGCAAGAGGGATAGTCAAACTCCTTCTGTGGAAATGCTGTAGAAATGATTTTTTCACTGAAAGGAGCCAGGAGGAGGAGTGATGGAAAGTACCCAGATGGCCATAAACTCACAGGGAACTAGCGATTGCTTTCTCCATCAGCTCCAAGAAGCAGGCAAGTTAGAAGTCAGATTTTCAGGTAGCAGGTGGAAAAGTCATGGCTCCAGATGTATAATCTAACCCCTACCAGCTGGGAGCTGAGTTTTATAACTGGAATAAGCCAGAGAGAATAGTTGCAGAAAGCACCTATAGGGTCATTTAAAATGCCACTTTGGTCTCTATAGACCCTGGGGGATTAGTGAATCCCAGGCCCTATCAGCTGTGGAGATTTAGTAGCCAGACCTTCAGACGGCAGCTGGAAAAGTCAAGGAGCTAGTTGTTGAATGAAATGAAGATGAAAGGCTTTTTTTTTTTCCCCCAATGGAGCAAACCTGATATAGGAGACTTGGAAAGTGTCCACATGTCTATTCAAGTTCTCAGAAAACTAGTGATCGCTTGCCTCTTTAGCTTCCAGATGTGGACTGGTTAGGCATCAGACTCTCAGGCAGCGACTGAAAAAGTTGAGAGGTTAGACATGCAATATAACTTCCAGGGAGAATCTGGAAGCTTGGGTTTACTGCCTTCTGATTGCACTGAGCAAGAAAGAACAGGCCTGTTAAATACACCTGTGCCTGTTTAAAACCTCATTTTTTTCCCCCCTTTGTGGTCGCAGAATACTATTGTCGGCTGGTCTCTGTCAGCTTCTAGAGATAAGGAAGTTAAGAGTCAGTCTATTGGGTAGCAGCTGTCAAAGCTGGGACACTAGATGTGTTGTCCAAACCATTTGCTCCTCAGGAAAAAATTGAGAGGAAGATTATCTCCCAATTGCATGGTGCTGTGTTGGAAACAGAGTTTATGGCAAAAGTATGTCTCAGCTTTTCTTATCCATTTTTAAATGAGAATTTTCTCAGTCATTTGGTATACAGGAGTCTCTTAACTAGTTTCTGAATTTTTTCTCAGAGGGAATTGATCTGTGCGTAGGTGTTTATTTGGTGCATCTGTGGGTGGAGAGAGAGTCCTAAGCCTCCTCTTCTACTGTCTTGCTGACGTCTCCAATTCTCAGATAGTTGTAAGGAGGTAAATGGTTTTGAAATTTGTGAGAAAGTTCTCAGGTAAACAACTAATTTAGTAGCAAGACATGGCTTATCTGGTTCAAAAAGATGCTGGAGAAACCACTGATTTCTCCTCATTGTGACACTATGTATTTATTCTAAATATAATAGATTGACATTATAAATGATCCAGGCTTGCAATTGGAGTAGTCCCTGCTCTTTTCAGATGGCTCCATTCTCCCACTGTGTTCAACATAAAAATCAAAATTGGTTTTGCTTTTATGTGAATTTTATTTTTCATTATAATTGTCCCTACTTTCTTCTAGGTCAATAAAAAATAAAATATTTATTATTAAAATAATTATTATATTTTAGTACTCATTCATAATTTTTATTTGTTAATAAATATTAACATGACCACACAATTTGGTTGACAAAATTCAGTTTTCTGTTGGTTTTTAGAAATGGCCTCTCACTCTGTCACCCATGCTGGAGTGCAGTAGAGCAATCCTAGTTCACTGTCTCCTCCAACTCCTCGGCTCAAGTAATCCTCACACTTCAGTCTCCTTAGTAGTAAGACTACAGGCATGTGTTAGTATACCTAGCTAATTTTTTAACATTAATTTTTGGAGGCATGGTCTTGCCATGTTGCCTTGTCTGGTCTTGAACTTCTGACCTCGAGTGATCCTTCTGCTTCAATCTCCCAAGTAAGACATAATTCAGTTTTAATCCATGTGTACTAGTTAGACATCAGACTCTCAGGCAGCATATTTTCACACAAAGTTACGGGTTGTGTGTGTGTGTGTCTGTGTGGGTGTGTGTCTGTGTATATTGACAGTTTAAATTATATTTAAAAATAACAAAAGAGAAATTAAGAGTCATTTTGAGATATGTTCCTTCCTTTATCTTTTTTATTGCTTCTGTAATGCCAAAAATAAAAATAAAGGTAAAATAGTTTCTTTAATCAATCTGGATTATAAATATGTGATTTTGTTTCTTTTTTCTTTTATTACTCTTGAGTTGTGAAGACACAGTTTCTATGTTGGTGAGAAGCAGAATGTTATATTGCCTTATGAAACAGATAGAAAATAATATTTTAAATAATAACTTGAGAATCTTGAGTAGCACACTTTTATGCTAGAGATTTCCATAATTACAGCATCTGTTTCTGGAAGATGAGAAGGAACTTGTTGTCAACTTTGCTGCATATCATATCATGAAATAATCTTGATTTTATCCCTTTCCTATGGGAGCACTTCTGGTTCACTGAATTGAAGAGAAAGAACAAACACTTTATTGATCAATCAGAACTTTTTCTTACTGCCAGAGCCAATGGGTTTAGTGGCTTTATGGTTTGTAAAAAATTTTTGATTCACAGAAAAATGCATATTGGCATGTACATTACTGGAAACTTTGTTTTCTTTTCTGCTACCTTCACTTTTCTGTTAGCTTTCAGTAGTTAAAAATGACAATAAAAATGAGATAGTAAACACCATAAAACTGTTAATTCATTTCATCTTCATAAAAACACTATGACATAAGTAGAATTATTAACCTTATTTTTAAAGATAAGGAAAATGAGTCAGTGATGTGTTAAATAATTTGTTAGTGAGAGCCAGCTAAGGACTTGCAGGGCTGTGATTCAAATATTGGCTGTCTGGCTCCAGAGACTGCATATTTTAAATATCATGGTCAAGAAAGACCATATTGAGAAGCTGACATTTGAACAAAGACTTAAACTACGTGAAAAATGAGGCATGTATGTATCTGAGGATACTACATTCCAGGCAGCAGAATAGCAAATACAAGTACCCTGAGGCAGGAGCATCTATACGTGAGAGCAAATGGAGTAAGGGATGAGTCCAAGGATTTTTGCTGAATACCTGGAAGAGTATCATTGCTATTATTGAAAATGAGGAAGATGTGGGTGATACAGGTGTGATGGGAAAGCCAGAAGTTCATTTTTAAACAGGTTAAGTTTGAGAAATCTATTATTCAAGAAATGTCAAGTAGGCAGTCCAATACAGTCTGCGTTTAGAGGACAGAAAGAATATGGGCTTGGCATTAAATAAAGTGAATGAGAATGGACAAACGGTCCAGGAACTGTCTGCTCAGCACTTATAGTCAGAAGATAAGGAACTAGTAGCAAAGAAACTGAGATGGAGCAGCAAGTGAGGCAGAAGAAAACACGTGATGGTAGAGTCCTGGATTCCAAGCAAAGGCCTCTCAATAAGGAGAAAGTGAGCAGATTTCTCAAATGTTGCCTGTAAATAACATATGGTAAGGACTTAGGATTGAGCATTGATTACAGCATTATGGACAACATCAGTGACCTTGACGAGATAATTTTTATTATAATGATTGAAGCAAGAATTTAATTATGAATGATTGAGAATTTTTCCCAAATCATACATCTAAGATTTGTTGAAGAACAAATTATTTTCTTTATCCTTATTGATCACATCTAACAGATCTGTGGAAATGTTTTAAAATGATGAAAAATTTCTAAATAAAATATATAACTTGGTAAAAAAATGTTAAAGGGCAGGGATGAATGTGCAAAGTAATGTTCAGGAAAGAGATTTATAAGAGAAACACATCTTGAAAGGATGGGTTGCGTAGACAAATATGTTTGGGTTATATGCTCATATTTGGAAGTGCCAGAGCATCAGTTAAACCTAACTTAGGGAAAATAAACTCAGGAGAAGGTGGGATTTATTGGCTAACATAATTGAAAAATTCAGGCATAGCTGAGTCGAGGTGCTCTATGCCATTGTTTGAATTCAGTGAGGCTCCATTTTCCAGCTCTGCTGTCCTGTGTTTCGGTTCTAATTTCATGCAGTCTTCCTAGTCATGTTGGTCACTAGTGGCTCCAGGCTTACCTCTCCCTGCCTAGCAATCCCTCTGGAGGGAACTTTTCTTTTTTCAATAGTTTCTGTAAATTTCATGTATTGATTCTAATTAGTTTGGCATGTGTTATACAGTAGTTAATAACTATTTGCTGTGTCCATGGAAATGGATTAGCTGGATTTGGATTTTTATCTCTACTTATTGGAAGTGGTATAATTAGGCCAGCTATTTCCAAACCATAAGGATTAACAAGTAGAGAATTATTCTTAGGAAATTAAGGTTCTAATACTATACAAATGGAGAAATAGATGTTGGGTATATTTTTCAAAAGATGTCTGTTATATGAAAAAAGGAAGAAGATTTAGAAAAAGATAATGGAGACAAGTGGTTATGTAGAATTTACTGCATACTTTAATTATATTTGTTGACAATTTCTCATTAATGACAACCCCAAGAGGTAAGTGCTTATGTTGGATAAAGATGAGAAAAGGGAAATGATCTCTAATATTTACTTCAGAGAAAATTTGCCCACAGGACTAAATTATAATCTAATCTTTCAAGCTTTAGGATATTTATATTGATAATTATACACTGAGAAAAATATGTATGGTTCATCTATGTTGCATTATAATCAGCTGTCATGAAAACAGCTCTAAGCAAATAAATATAACAGAAAGATGTAGTTATATGATTTGATATGAGTCTAGAGGTTCTGCGGCTCAATTTCCCCAGCAACTGAACCTCTTAGCTTCTGAGGGTGAACAATAAGTGATAAAGGTATGCTAGGCGGCAGTGGAGGAGTTCTATCTAGGTTCAGGCAGGCAGAGGCAATTGCATTTTATACTGTTTTTCAGTCTTCTCAATTTAGTCTCTCCTCTCTTCACTTCCTCTGGAATTACACAGCATCTCCAAATCCTAAACCTTTCTGTTTATGTGACAAACCCTGGCTTGTTTCCCATTGGCTGCTGCACTTTAAGCAGGTAGAGTTCAGCTTCTTTTGCTCTGCCAGTTTGTTGCTATTCTTCCATCCATTTCCTTCCTTTGAATGCTGTTGACACCTTTCATCCCAAGTCCTCTTGTCTGTCACTCTTTCCTTTTCTTCGTAGACTCGTATCATTATTTTTTTCATTGTCATTTTTTTTTCTTCTACTGGTGTTTTTGAGTGATAACAGGCATTAACATGTATATTCAATCTACCCCATTTGACCAGAGGCCCTTGCATCCCTTTCTACATCATCCCTTTACATGCTTAATAATTAGGAATATTAAGCATGCTGCTATAATTAATAATAATAAGCATGCTATTATAATCTTCATTAGCAGTCCAAAGCCCCACCTCTCAATCTCAATAAATCTTCCCACTCCTAAGGTGTTCATATTGCAGCCTCTAAACCCTAACAACATCCATAAATTCCTGCATATCCAATATCCTTAAATACCAACCTATCGCCCTGTTTATAGGTTGGTCCCAACTCTGAAGCATCAATGTGTTAAGCAGAATTTGTACTCTGATAACACTGTAGTTAAGATGGTAAAAAATATATATATAAATATAGTGAAGTTTAGATTCAATGTTGTTAGCTGTGGTCACCTAGATTTCCAAGCACATAAATAATGTGATTCATGCAAAGTTAATTTTTATTCTATCTGGAGTTTTCTAACATGCTATTGTAAACCTGTAATTGCCACATCTGTGTAAAGCATATATAAGCACAATGGAAGATCAGAAAGGTTGGTATAAAGTGGTCTCAAATGAAAATGCCATGCATCTCTTCATGAGACTTTTATAACTAAGAAAGAATACACATTTGGGAAGGAAGGACACTGAATCATAGCACCAGGGGAAAAAAAAAAAAAACAAAAAAACCTGAAGCAGCCCATTTCTTTTAGCTGTCAGTGAATTTTTGGTTGTTGCTATGCTTTGTTTTATAGCTTTCTTTGGCTCTATAAAGTATCTTGACATACTGCCTGAGACCTCTGTCTTGCCATCTCTTCCTTTTTTTTTTTAAGTAAGTGAGATGCCATTTTAAAAGGCACTGAGGCATCGCTGTTAAATTACACCCACTGTATGTGCAGACAGCCATGTAGTGAGATCACTCCTACTGACTTGTTTGGCTTTAATTTATTTCTAGTTTAGGAGAGCAGTGGTGATCACCATATCATAAACTTGACACTTAGATAGATTCAATATGTGGAAAATTGTCCTGATAGTGTCTAATAATTACTTAATATTTTACAGGTCAACAATTTTACTGGGAATTCAGGTATTCTACTCAAATAAAAAAATAAGTAATAACTTGGAACATAAGTTAATAACCTGGCATATTGACTAGCATATAGTTGCTCAATAACTGTCAGTTACTCTATTTCATTGAACATGTATTGCCAGTTCCTGCATTAAAACCTCTATTTTAGCTGTTCCACTGTCCTAGATGCCCTTATTCCAGATGTTAGAATAAACAACTCTTATCTTTCTAGTATCAGTTTAAATAAGCCTTTCTCAGAGAAATCTCTGCTGATCACTGCCTCCAGAGTCAACCTATTTCAAAACACCCATTTTATTTTCTGTATTCGCTAGGGCTTGATATTTTCTGGATTATTAGTTCACTTATTTCATAAGAAGATGTAATTCTCTTTTGTCATTTGTTTTATTCCCAGTGCCTAGAACAATTCTTGGAATATATAGGTTGTGCCTGCCTTCATATTTCACAGAGAAGGGGACCTTACCTGGTTTTAGAATTGTAGTAGCTTTAATGCCATGTACATGATATGTCCTTTGTATGTGCTAAATTAATTAATCAATGATTTTCTTTTTGCAGTTTAAGGCCTAATTGTATTAGAGTTTTAAAAGTAAAATACTTAAGAGGCCAAGGCAGGCAAATTTCTTGAGCCCAAGGCCAGCCTTGGCATTGTGGTGAAACCCAATCTCTACTAAAAAAAAAATACAAAAAAATCAGCTGGGTATTGTGACACATGCCACTAGTCCCAACTACTCAGGAGGCTGAGGTGGGAGGATTCCCTGAGACCAGGAAATCGAGGCTGTAGACCCACCAGTGAAATCCAGCCTGGGTGAAGAGTGAGACCCTGTCCCAAAAAATAAATGAACAAATAAAACAAAATACCTCATTCTTGAGATTTACCCAAGACAAATGAAAACTTACATTAACATGCACGCACGCACGCGCGCACACACACACACACACACACACACACATTAAATGTTTTTAGAGGCTTTATTTGTAAAGTGCTGAACACTAGGAAAAAAACATAAATTAACTCTGGTATTCATTCAACAGCATACTTCTCAGCAATAAAAAGGAAGAAACTACCAAAACACATAAAGATCTGGATCAAGACTCAAAAGGCTACCTACTCTGTGGTTCTGGAAAACACAATACTGAACAGAAAATAGATCAGTGGCTGCTAGACCATGGGGATGGAGTGAAGTTTACAACCAAGGGCAGCATGAGAAAATTTTGGGGAGTGAGGGATCTGTTTTGTATCATGACGGTAGTGGTGGTTACGTGCCTGTGTGTGTGTTTGTCCAAACTAATAGAACTCTACTCAAAAAAGAGTGAATACTACCTTACATAAATTATATCTCAATATTCAAAAAGTAAATAGATGCAACATTATAACTCACTATAGTTCAAAACCACTAGGCTGTGATATAGCTGCCTAACTATTCTGCTCTTCCAGCTTTGCCTTGCCTGTCCAATCTCTTCTCAGGCACCAGGCAGTGTGACACAAAGAAAACATTTCACTCCTCCAGCATGTTTCCATCTCGGTTCTCAAAATGGCCAAAAAGGGCCTCCCTGATCTGTTGCCCCACTGTGTGCCGATCTCATCTCAATCGCTCTTTCCTCTTGCCCTCTGCACCAGCCAGAACAGCCCCTTTGCTGATCTTCCAAGACACCAATTCCAGGAGGACTTTGCAGTTGCTGTTATTTGCTGGACTGCTCACTTCCTGAATATTAACATGACCTGTTCCTTCACACCCTTCAGCTCTATTTGCAAATATCATCTTATCAGAGATACTTTCCAGGACTATCTTATACAAATAATATCTTCTTCCTCATATTCCATTTATTTTTGTCTACAGAAAGATGTATTTGGTTTTTAAAAATCTGTGTACTCTCATTAGAGTAAGCTTTATAAAATTTGAAAAAATTTTTTATTTATTACTATTTCTCTATAGTTTAGAACAGTCCTGGCACCTATTAGGTGATATATCTTTGTATCTCTATTCATTTATCCAACTACGTATCTATCAAATTTATAAACATATATTTATTCTTGTATAATGAACTAGGTCACTAATGTAAATGTTTTGGCAGAGATGGAGTAGATGCTCATAACGACTACTTTTTCTTCCTGAGCACATAGGTAATTTTCATCTCTGGTCTGCCTTGCCTCTAAGGGGCATATGATTAGCTCTCATCAGTGTAATGTAAATGAAAGAGATTCTTCACTATTCGGTCTAGGCAGCTATAATCCATTTGCCTTCTGTTTGATCTCTCCCTCTTCCCTTATTCTGACACATGGATGACACTATATGATGTTAAATCCCTAAAGGCATTTGTTGAAGTTGACAGAGCCACACCATGAAAAGAATCTAGGTCCCTGAAGACTGTGTGTAGCAGAGGCTTTCCCCGCCTCCTCCAGTACACAATATACTATGCAACATTGTTAAGAAATAAATCTTTATGGTGTAAAGCCATCACACCTTTGAACCATTTGGTATGGATAGTTTTACTTACGCTGACTAATACACCTGAATTTAGAATCAAAAGATGTTTGAAATCTGAGGTTTGCCATTTCTGACCATAATGTAGATGCTATGAATCTATTTCCAGATTTTACAGTGGGGATAGTATATGCTAACACTCTATAGGATGAAAATACTGTGAACATAAAAACTAAAGTATAGAGAAATAATTTATATATTTTTAAAAGAATAGAAAACCAAACATCGCATGTTCTCACTCATAAGTGGGTGTTTAACAGTGAGAACACATGAATACAGGGAGGGGAACATCACACATCAGGGCCTGTCGGCGAGTAGGGGGCTAGGGAGGGGATAGCAGGGGATGGGGGACTAGGGGAGGGATAGCATTAGGATAAATACTTAATGTAGATGACGAGGTGATGGGTGCAGCAAACCACCATGGCACATGTATACGTATGTAACAAACCTGCATGTTCTGTATATACACCCCAGAACTTAGAGTTAAAGAAAAAGAAAACAAAAAATGTAAGTTCTGTAAAATGCCACTGTTTATATTTCGCTATTTAAGTTTCTTCTTTCCCAGATAGTTCTTCACTAATTTGCTCTATATTTAACATTTACTTATTTAAGTATATTCTCTGTGCCTACCACTATGTTGAATAGGAAAGACAACTCCAAACTTTACTGTCTGTGAGTGGAGAAAACAACAACGAAATAATTAATTATGATGTGAAAAGTACGCTCATAAAGGAGTCTACAGAGTAATGGCAGTGAAAAGTAGGGGAAACTAACCAATACTTGGGTGATTAGGGCTGTTTTTCCACAGGAAGAGATGTTCAGTTTTGTGAAGGAATTTATCTACTTTTTCTCCAGGTTTTCAAATCTATTCATGTATAGTTGCTCATAGGAGTCTCCAATGATTCTTTGTATTGCTGTGGTATCCTCTGTAACATCTTCTTTTTTCTTTCCCATTTTATTTATTTGGTTCTTGTCTATATTTTATTCTTAGTTTGTCTAGCTAATGGTTTGTTCATTTTGATTACCTGTTCAAAAAACTAGCTTTGTGTTGTTGACCTTTTTTATTGTTCTTCAAGTTAAAAGCTGACAGAGACAAGGAAGGTCATCACATAAAGGGGTCAATTGAGCAAAAGAATATAGTAATTATAAATATACATGTACCAAACATCCAAGCACCCAGATATATAAAGCAAATATTAGATGCAAAGGGAGAGATAGATCCCAATACACTACTAATAGGAGATTTCAACACACCACTCTTGGCATTGGACATATTATTCAAACAGAAAATCATCAGTGAAATATCAGATTTAAATGGTACCATAGACCAAATGGACCTGACAAACATTTACAGAAAGTTTCACCCAAAAGCTACAGAATACACATTATTTTCTTCAGTATATAGAACATTATCTATGACTGACCATATGTTAGGACATAAAATAATCCTCAAGAAAATTAGAAACTTAAAGTCATATTCAGCACGTGGTTGGAACACAATGAAACAAAACTAGACCAATAACAAGAAAAACATTAAAACTATGTAAGTACCTAGAAATTAAACAACATGTTCCTGAACAATCAAGGATGAAGAAAAAAGTTAAAAACAAAAAAAATTATTGAAACAAATGAAAATAAAACACATTTCAAAGCCTATGGTACAGAGCAAAAGCAGTATTAAGAAGCAAGTTTATTGTAAAAAAAATGCCTACATCGAAAAACTAGAAATATTTTAAATAAGCAACTAAATGATGCACTCCAGGAATTACAATAGCAACAACAAACCAAACCCAAAATTTGTAGAAGGAAATAAATACTGAAGATCAGGGCAGAAACCAGCAAAATTGAGACAGACTCATTTTGATCACAGGTGCCACGAACATATATTGGAGAAAAGACATTCTCTTCAATAAGTGGTGCCAGGAAAACTGCATAACCAAGGATGATTCAGCATATGCAAATCAATTAATGCACATATCACCATATTAACAGAATGAAGGATAAAAATCATATGATTATGTTAACAGACGCAGAAAAATAATTGGACAAAACACCCTTTCATAATAAAAATTCTCAATGAGCTGCAGAGATAAACTATTTCTATGTACTATTTGACCATAAAAAGAATGAAATCCTGGATCTGCACAGTGGCAGTATTGTAGCCAATGAGGTTTATCTGAGGAGTGATTATTGCGAATTGAAAAAAGAATGATATCCTATCATTCGCACCAACATGCATGGAAATGGAAGGCATTAGGTTATGTGAAATAAGGCAGGTACAGAAAGACAAATATCACCTGTTCTGAGTCATATGCAGAAGCAAAAAATTGATCTCATGGAGGTAAGGAGTAGAATGAGAAGAGCTCATTCTAGAGGCTGAGAAGGGCGGAGACAAAAGCGGGTTAAAGCAAAATTTGTTAATAAGGAAAAATACATATAGAAGATCAAGTTATAGTGTTCAATAGCACACTAGAGTGACTATAGTTAACTGTAATTGACTACATGTTTAAAAATAGCTAGAAGAGAAGCTCGTGAACGTTAACACAAAGAAATGACCATTATTTGACGTGATGGATATTTTAATTATCCTGACTTGATCAATATACCTTGTATGCTTGCATCAGAATATCACATGTATCATATAAATATGTACAACTATTTTGTATCAATAAAAATTATATAATTGGAATTATCTTAAAGAAGGTAAACAAATAAAAGAAGGTCTTCAATCACCCCATACTGCTTAGAAACACTCCCCTGAGTCTTCTATAGGGAGTGGGAATCTAAACAGCAAAATAGATATTTTGCATAATTAAGGACAAATAGATAAAATTTCAGTCCCACTGAAATCAAGGACAAACAGATAAAATTTCAGTGGGACTGAAGCTTCAAAGATGAAACGGGTATGTAAGGAAAGAGCTCCATAAGTCTGCAAAGAAATACTCTTATATCGTTTGCTGAGTACTAAGACATACAAGTATAAGGATAGGTGGAAACTTTTTGTTTAGATAAATTCTGCATTTTTTTGTTTAATAAAATATTCGGGCTAATGGTGATTCAATCTTGAGTTGTGTCTCCTTGACCCAAAGTAGTAAGTTGAAAAGTATAAAATTTATTTACTTTTTTGGTTGTTTCCATGCTCAGCAAGTTTGTTTTCCCACTGAACTGGTGCTTTCTCTTGTTCTGGATGAACAGAAGATTGGCCTCCAGAACTATCTTGTTTCAGCAAGTAGATAGATGAAATGATTAGGCATGGTATGGCTCTTTTCCATTTTAAATCCCAGTGATGATTGCTGGCAGAAGGCAAGAGTTATGCAGGCTCCTCCTCAGGTGTGCAAGCACACTGCAATTAAGGAGAGCTACTCCTAGCCACCCAAGAGGAAAAGAGACTGATGGAAGTGTCACATGATTTACTTCCAGTGTAAACTATAATTTCCTGCCCCCAATACTACAATTTATTTAGTAAAAAGAGGGTATCATCAAAACCCAGACACATATTATTCACAAATTGTGGTCTAAGGGAATGTGAATAGCATAATTATTTTCCAGCAGGTAAACACATTGAGTGGCTTCTCCACACGTATCCTTATTATAAATAATTGTTCCAATTAGTGCTATCCAAATACTGTGCAAAGGCTCCAGTAAAGATGCAATTTAAAGCAATGTAAGCAAGATGATTTTTTTATAGTCAGTGAGATAAATTCAAGTCAGTCAGAGAAGGGGCACATGGCAGAGAAATAGAGATGCAGGTGGCAAACCAATATGAAAATTCTATCATCAAATTAGGTCAATAATAATTTGTAATTAGGTAAATGGGTATAATTTACTGTAGGCAAATGGGTGTAATTATTACTATCATCGATACTTTATATTGAGAAACAACGATCAATTATACAAGATCACTAGTTAATTTTGTTTGAAATAAATCCCAAGATGTGAGATTTCCTTGATTGTATAGTGTAGGAAATAATTATGTAGAAATGACCACAGTGTGTCCTTAATATTCACATTGTGTTACATTTTTCAAGTGACATTTAATGTCTAGTGTATCATTTTAGCTTCATAATAACAGTATAATATTATTTACGAGCTTATGCTCTGAAGCTAGACTGCCTTGAGTTCAAATGCTGACACTGAACATTAACCTCTATAAGCCTCAATTTTCTCAGCTATAAAGTTTGAGCTAATAAGAAGGTTTGCTTCTTAAGGATGTTGAAGATGAAAATCAAGGAAGGACATGCAGATCGTTTAAATAACTAGAAAAAGATATTGGCTCTGGTTGCTGATGCAATCAGGAAACAAAACACATAGTCAGGATCAAGAATTCATTCTATCAGCCATGAATACTGCCTCTCCAATCCCAGGGGTCTGTGAGGATTTAGCAAAACCATGCAAATGGGCCGCTTAACCCACAGTCTGGTGTGCAGCATTTAATGTCCAGTAGCTAAGAGGAAGAGAGAGAAGTTGGAGGAAAAGAAGATGAACGATACCAGCTACTATTACTAGATTAGAGAATTGTTTTTACAAATTTTTGCTGTAAAGGGCCAAAGAGTAAGTATGTTAGGTTTTGTAGGATATACATTCTGTTGCAATCATTCAAATCTGTTATTATATCTAGAAAGCAATCAGAGATGATACACACATGAATGAGTGTAGCTGCATTCCTAGTAAAATTTTATTTATAATAACACGAATTGGGCTGGATTTGTCTCATGGGCCATAGTGTAGCATCTAAATCAGAGAATGAGTATTTGAAAACAGTCATTTGCTGAAGTTCAGTATTCTTTACAGCCTCTCCCAGCTGTCTTCCTCTGACCTATTTTATTACTGGGAACAATGAAGGAATGAGACCGTATAACCCCTTATGCTGTTTTCAGAACTGGTGGTCTAAGGGTCTGTGGTACCTCAATGGATCTGAAAATGACTGAATGACTGTTAACCAGACAAAAAATTAAAATCATTAAAATTAATTCTAAGCATGGTGGACATGGCTCAGACCGTGGTAAAAAACTCTTCCTTTGACACTAATTCTCTGCTAAAATTAGAATGTTGTATTTGTTCAATGGGAGATATTATTACCTGGAAGCCATCACACTTTACATTCACTGGCTTCTAGGTGTCATTTGTAGGTAGAGTGTCCATATGTCCTTGTTTGCCTGTGAAAGCTCCAATTTATGCCTAACTACTAATAGCATCTTCTTTCTTTCTAAAAAAATTGCAATTTTCATGAAAAAATTTGTGATTACTAATAGAAGGTGAAACTCAATTCTGTAGATTTCCATTTCTCTTTGGAAGCTGCAAAATTTCTACAGAAAGGACAGAGAAGGCACATCTAGAGGAATACTTCCCATCTAAGATTCCCTCTATTTTAGCAAAAATATATTGAGTAGCTAATGTACATCATGTACTGTGAAAGACACAGAATAAAATATGTTCTCGGACGTTTTCATTTTAGTTTTGAAGACAGGTTGTGAAGGTTTACATAATCTAACTCTTCATATGAAATCTTTAAATCCCACAGGTATAGGTCTGTTTCATATATTTTCTCCATTATTTATGTATTCTACGAGTCAAGCTACACAAGAACAAATGCAGGGTACACCCTTTTACCACTGTCACCAGTATCTGTTCATGCTTGCTCTGTACTAATCGAGGCCTAAGTAAATACTCTGAAATAAATTTTAGCCTTAGTCAAAAGTTTCCTCATTAAGCATTGATTTCTGTTATGCCTGTATTGCACTGAGAAAGGGAAGTGAATTATTGTACAGAATTTGAAAGACTTGTATGAGTAGCTGTAAATAGTTCTCTTCATACTCTATACTTATTGTTTACTGAGAGTTTACTACATTCCAGGCTCCAGATTAAACTCTTATATGCTGTATAACTCTTAATCCTCACAGTTGCCCTATGAGGTAGGAGCTATTATTTTTCTCTATTTTAAGAATAATAAAGTTAAAGCTCAAATTGTTTAGAAAATTTATATGAGGTAACATAGCTAGTGAGTGGGGGAGAAAGGATTTCATCTCCCATTTGATTCTTATGAAGACTGAAAAGTATTGTTAGGCATAGTACAATTTATAAAGACTTAATGATATCATTGACTAAACTCCTTGATTTAATGCTACTAGTATCACTTCTACAAATATTGCATGGATTATATTTATCCTAAAAGTAATTTGTTGTTTATCTAAAATTCAAAATGTAACTAGGTATGCTGTATCTTTATTTGCTAAATCTGCCAACACTATTTGTTGCTCATTCTGTGCAGGATATTAAACTAGAAAAACATGAAGAAGCCCCAGCACAATTCCCAACTCTGTTGTTCTACATCACATCGCTGATTTCATGGTCATAGGTATATCTGGACAAAGAACATATTCCCAGTGCAGTTCCAAAAAAAGACAATGAACGCGTTGTTTATCTTTTATTCAACTCTCATGGTGTAGATTATTTTGTCAGCCAGAAATTGAATACCCAAATGTCCCTCTGGCAATCAGTATATCAAATGTTGCTTCCCCACTGCTCAAGTGAATACCTGAGTATAATCCCTCTAGATTTCCTTTTGTAGGGGATGAGATGAAGGAGAGTTCAGCTGTAAAAATGAGCCACAAGCAGATAGGAAGGGTACCATCAAGAAGCCTAATATATGCTGCTACTGTGAAGCCTACAAAGAAAGCCTAATTCCTAACGCAAAAATCCTGCCATCTTCTTCCAGAGAAATTAAAACAATTGCATACAAAACTTCTTACATAGAGAATGTTTGCCACGTTTTTGGCCCCTAGGCTTCTAATTCCAACTTTATAAAAGTATACCAAATTTCCTTTGTAAAATTACCCTTCATTTTAAACCAGATTTGTTTAAATCAATGATGGTAAAACTCCTGACATCATTCCAGCTAAATCATTTTCTCAAGGAAAAACTTATGCTACAATCTGAACCAATGAGATGGAAAGAGACATTTATTTCCAGAGAGAAAAGCAACTACTTTATTCTATGAAAGCAATAATAAGAAATGTTTCCTCTTGAAAAGTTTCCTTCAAGATTCACCAAAGTCTCTAGATGCTTTTCCTCATGAGCCGATAAATCATGTTTGCAGGTGAAGCCAGTTTGATATGGATTATACTTTGTTACTTGCAATACAAAGAAACTTAAAATTGACAGATATACCTGTGTCTATTCATATGTATTTCAGCTTGCACCCACCCCAGAAAAAAAATGTGAAGAGGCTTATCAAAATATACTAAATATAAAATGGAACACAGATTAGACTGCGTGATAAAGAAAAGTGTGTGGGGGTGGAGGGGGAAAATTTGGATATAAAATGAAGCCAGGAATTAGGCTCATATTAAAGTGCTCACTGTGAAGTTTTTATTCTTACCATAAGTAGCCTAGATATTTGTTATAAACTTCCTAGCATGCAACACAAAGGAATAGCTTGTTTATTTACCCAATTTGATGTCCTTCAGCTAAATGTTGAAAAATTGCTCAGGATAATCACAAGTTGTAAATATCTCAAAGTGGAAGTTAGTAGAAGGGAAAATGATCTCTTTCTGATGGAGGACTTATGAAAAGTTATCTCTAGAAGGTCAGACTTGAGCTGAGCCATGAAAGATGGGATAGGGTGTGTATGGAGGAGGGCAAGGAACATTTCAGGATGGGGAAACAACACGAGAAAGTTCATATCTGGGGTGAAGTTGCATAGAGGATGGTGAGGTTCGCATGAGTGAAGTTTGGAGACAAGAACAGCTCTTTTAGAACACAGGTTCAACTGCAAAGCAGTTTAAAAAAAGAAATCCCACAAAACCACAATACACACACACACAACTCTACTCTTAAGACTAGATGTCATCTAAAGGTTAACAGCTAAGACTAAAATTGCTTAGAATGTTTAAATTGCTTAGAATTTCGACTGGGCGTGGTGGCTCACGCTTGTAATCCCAGCACTTTGGGAGGCCAAGGTGGGTGAATCACAAGGTCAAGAAATTGAGACCATGCTGGCCAACATGGTGAAATCCCGTCTTTATTAAAAATACAAAAATTAGCCAGGCAAGGTGGTGCATGCCTGTAGTAGTCTCAGCTACTCAGGAGGCTGAGGCAGAAGAACTGCTTGAACCCAGAAGGCGGAGGTTGCAGTGAGCTGAGATAGCACCACTGCACTCCAGCCTGGCAACAAAACAAGACGCTGTCTTAAGAAAATAATAATAATAATAATAAATAAATTGCTTAGAATCTTGAAATATATTCACATCTACAATTTTTATTTGATTAAAATAGAAACAGTCTACAACAAATCTTGATGAAAAATAAAGCAGAATAAACACACTCCCCTGCAAAAAAATAACATATTGAGCTTAACTGTCCTGCTGTGTAAATTAGCCCTTAGGAGTAATTTAGGCATTTTTTACTCCTTAACCCAGAGATCTAAATATTTAATAAAATAATTCTTGTTTGCATCCTGTCAAAATTATACATCAGAAGTTTCAACATTGTTTTCCTAATCTTGTAGGATACAGAGTGGAGAATAATAATCAAATTGTATGTTGAGAGGTAACAAATTCCCACTGTCGTCATCCTAACTGGAATGCTCTACTAACTGGCTCTGTCAATACTCAAATTGTAATGCTCATAAGTTACTCAGAAATCGTGACTCATCAGTGGGTAGTGGGTAACACATACTCACTAAACACTTGTGAAATTCACTTGTATTTTGATACGATTATCACACGAGCTCTATGATCTTGAACAAGTGAATTAATCTTCCTGAAACTCGGGTCTCTACTTTGCAAAATAGGTGCTATAATAACTTCCTACCAGAATTTTATGAGAATTAAGTGAGATAATATATAGTAAGTGCCTAGCAAAAGTAACTGTCATTTGAGCAATTACTATGGGCCAATGTACGAAGCAAGTTAAATGAATTATGTTAATTCTCATTAAAACCCTAAACAGGTTTTTCTCTCTTTATAAATGAGTAAACTCAATCCCAGAGAGGTTTATCAATTTACCTAATGTCACTTTTTTTTAAAGAATCACACATATTACTTCTCTAAGAGATTGCTAAAGTGGTACCTTTAATCTCTAAGAGATTGCTAAAGTGGTACCTCAAATGTCCAATTAATAAAACTTATTTTATTGCCATTTCTAAAGAACCAAATACAATTTTACATACAACAAAATTATTGATTCTTAAAGAACTGTAAGATAGCTGAGGTCATAGATTATTATAATATCTGTTCTATAGATGTGCATAAGGAAGCGACAGTGAAATTTAATAAAGTAACTCAATCGTTTATTATGGGATAAATTATCTTTATTTCATGATTACCTGGTAAAACGGTTTCCAAACTCTAGTATTTCTGAGAATCACCTGGGGAACTTGTTAAACATACAGACTACTAAGCCTAACCCTTAGAGATTAGACATTGAAGGGAGGTCTAGAAATTTTCATTTTAATAGGCACTACAGGAAATACTGATACAAATTGTCCACAAGCCACGTTTTGTGAAAAACTGATCTGGAAATCAGTAACTAATTGAGGTCAGGGACTACACATGGATAACCAAAGGACTTACTGAAAAGGAAAAAAAAAAAAAGCCAAAAACAGAATAAAGGAATAGAGTGGCTACTTATTGTTTTCCTCTGTGTCAACAACCCAAATTTTTCTAGTGGGCATTCATTCTTCCTCCTCTGTCTGCCCATGGCTCTGTGTAGCACCCCCAACCCACCGCCAGAGTAGATCATGTGATTTAGGTCTAAGCCAATCAGCACATCAGATTACTACTGCATGTCATGATTGGTTCAAGCTGGCCAAAGCAGATCCAATCAGAGTAAATCACAGAACTAATAGAACCACCAGTAAAGAGGGTCTGGTCTTTCTTCCTGATGCAAGAGGGAACGCTGAGGAGATGGAAAATTATTACAGAAATCTTGCGACTTCTCGGAAGCTGAGGTAAAGCAAAAATCATAACATCACTTTATACCACATAAATACATACTGTACAACGATTATCTTTCAAGATATAATAAAAACATGTTTTGAATGATAACATATCAGAATTCAAGCCCTAAGATATTGTTTGAATTCTGAAGCCATCCATGCCTGATGTCAGAATCTACCTCTGGATTTCTGAGTCTTGTGGGATAGCAACTTCACATTTCAATTTGAGCCAGTTTCACTTGTAACCCGTAAAGCTCTGATACAGATGGTTTTCATCTAAATTCAGGGCCAGAAGAGACAGAAATGCACTGGTTGCAGGTTTTAAAGAGAGAGCTTTCTAAAATTGCTTTAAGAAAAGCCATCCGGGTCTTACGCTCATAGTGATTCAGGATTTTTAAAAAATACACGAGTATCACTTACTGAGTATAGTACATCAGAACTTATGCTAAGGACTATAACCTTTAATCCTCAAATAAACCTTTTATGGTAAAGACTATTATTCTCCCAATTTTACTTATGAGAAAAGTGAGGCTTAGAGAGATTAAGAAACGTGTCCAAGATCATGCAGTTTGTAAATAGTCGGGTTGAGACAGATCCCTGGCTGCGTCACTGAGGTGTTCACCCCTGCAGTGTATCATCTCTAAAGTTTTTAGTAGTTTCAAGCTACTATAATTAGGCAAGCTACTGTATTAGGCTTAAAATCAGTTAAAATTCAGAAAGAAAGCAAATTCTCCAAGGCATTTTATTTTTGCCTTGGAGAATTTGCTTTTTTTCTGAATTTAAACCGAAACTTGACTCCTTTATTGGGGGCAGGTGAATTTATAACACATTAAGCCTATCTTTCTGTTATTCACGGCTGGTGAATCACCGTTTATCTCAGTTTCTTCCTGTTTTCTAGTGGTTTAATATGTTTCATAAGGGACCTGGAGTATTCTTTTGATCTTGTTGTCTGCAGAGTGATGGGGATGAAAAGAAATGGCAGTGGGGAGTGCCACATCTACACGTGCTTCAAAGGGCCTCACCTTTCCTTCAGGCTTCCATGTTTTCTATGTGCTTATGAATTGATGCTCTTCCTCCTTTTGTTCAGTTACTTTATTATCACTAGCCCAGTACATGTTCGTATGTGCATCGACGTGTACATTCAACTAGACAGCAAACTCCAACAGATTTCATGATTGAAGTAAGCTGATTTGATAGAGGGTCGGGGTTTGCTGATGCCCTGTATGCTAAATGCAGCACCTGCTGGTGGTAAAGCTTACTACTTCTTGTATCAGAACCATTCGATGCTGCTATCTGCCAATTTTAATATGTATTTGGGTTGAAAGGGAACTATTTTTTAATTATCTGGGAATTGTTTTTGACTAGTAAGTATTCTTTTTTCTTTTCTTTTTTTTTTTTTTTTTTTTTTTTTTTTTTTTTTTTTTTTTTTTTTTTTTTTTTTTTTTTTTTTTTTTTTTTTTTTTTTTTTTTTTTTTTTTTTTTTTTTTTTTTTTTTTTTTTTTTTTTTTTTTTGAGACAGAGTGTTGCTGTGTTACCAGGCTGGACTGCAGTGGAACAGTCTCGGCTCACTGCAACCTCCATCTCCTGGGTTCAAGCGATTCTCGTGCCTGAGCCTCCCAAGTATCTGGGATTACAGGCAGGCGCCACCACACCCAGCTAATATCTGCATCTTTTTAAGCAGAGACCGAGTTTCGCCATGTTGGCCAGGATGGTCTCCATCGTCAGACCTCATGATCCACCTGCCTCGGCCTCCCGTTGTGCTGGAATTACAGGCTTGAGCTACCACGCTTGGCCGTCAGTATTCTTAATGTTATATTCAATTACGCAAGTAACTTAGAATGCCAATGCTAATGTGTTTTAGATGACGGAAATTACAATGATGATACTTACCTAAATGCCAAGCCATTATTTGTGTATTTTATACATATTTTCCCATTCATTACAGACCAATTGAAAAAAATGGCTCAGGAAGTAGAGGCTCAGGGTTGTTCTATGACTTGCTAGTGAGTTGTGAAGCTTGGATCAATTCCATGTCTGTTTGTTCTTAAACTTGTAATCATGTATTACATTATTTAATTCAGTGTTTCTTAGGTTAGTGCATATCACAATCACCTGGAGGGCCTTTGAAAACAAATTACTGGGTTCCACACCAGAGTTTCCATTCAATCAATCCATGTGGGATGTGCCTTGATAATTTGCATTTCTACTAAATTCCCCAGTGGGGCTAATGTTACCCACCTGATTACCACGCTTTCAGATCTACTAATCTAGTCCAACTGCCTCACTTTAGAAATACAAAACCAAGACTTGAAAAAGGAAAATGACCCCCTCAAGATCAGAATGTGAATTAATGGACAAAAGAAAACTGAAATCTAAGGTCTTTTCATGCTCAGTCTCTTATATCTGATGAAGCAACTGTCTTGTATCACTTTTACATTTACAATACAGAGAAATAATGTTTGACTAAAGTCAGAAATAATAGCTTCTCTAAATTTTGCCCTTATTCAGTAAGTTAGCAGTCAATTATGAATTACAGTTTTAATTAACTTTCTTTAATTTAACTAATTTCTTTAGTCTTAAGTGTCCATAAAATTGGGGTTACCAATTCCTATTTTGCAGCTCTGTCAGAAGGATTGGAAATAATCAGAAATTTTTTCCCTTGGAATATATGCTCTATGAAGTCAGTACTTTGTTTTTCTTTGCTTCTTGCTGCATTTCTACACCCAGGAAAAGTGCCTCACACATATTAGACATTTATGAATAATTTTGATAAATATAAATACCTGATACATCATATGAACTCAATAAGTGGTGGCTTTATTGGTATTTTAATATCATCTTGATTATCAATTGTCAGTTTCCTGTTTTTTTTTTTCTATTCTATTTTCTCTCTTTCAGATTTTTTTACACTCTCTTTACCTGCCAAGCTCTATCATATTTTCTGATAATGATGTTTGCATTTTATGACTTCTGAAAAATAGACCAGATGTTTAGCTTGCTTTTTTGTTATTCTTTCAGCAAATTCACACTGCAGCCATTGATCTCTGGTTTTCAAATGGGGAGCTCGAAATTACTACAAACATTGTGCCTTGGCTGCCTTTTAAATCTTTTCAAACAGTCAGCTTTGAAGGGAGGATGGCCATTAGTCATTTGGAATATATTTTAACTTGGGAGACAGTAGTGAGACGTCTTCTCCTATACCGTTGGAAGTGGCTCTCCCATTGCCCCACACACCTGTCTCTCTTGCCTCAGTAAGCAGTCAAACAGGAAAGAGGCTTTACTGAATTTATTTTGTAGCACATTCTTCAAGCCCAAGATGGTTGGCACTAAGTATCCAAGCAGCTTGTGAAAGGAAGCATCCATGTGCACTGATCTAAAACATAGCTTTAAACAGTTAACAGTTTCTGGAGGAAAATAATGACAGAAAGAGAATAATGTCCTGCCAGCTCTAGATCCATGGTTCTAAATCCTGGGAGCATGGGAGATTATTGGGAGAACACTAAAAAAAAAAAAAAATCTGAAGCAACAGACGTATTTCAAGACTACTGGAATCAGAATCTCTGAGGGGTGGGCTCCAGACACCTGTGTTTCTAAAAAGTTCATTGATTGCCCACTTCCCTCCAAGGACCAGTTTGAGTGTTATAGAAGTTTTTCATGGGTTCTCAACACAGTGAAAAAAACCAAAGTCAAACTAGCAGGATTTTCAAAATCCTAAACTTGGTTCTTTAATAAAAGTCCTTCTTTATTCTGAGAGAAGCCATTCTCCTTTATATTAAAAAAAATCATTAACCATCATTAAACAGATAAAATGCTGCTACAACTCAGTTTGAAGCAGTCTACATATTATGAGAAGGAGCAAGATTGTAATCAAGCCTGTAATTGAGAACATCTGCCCTCCTGGCTTCAATCTAGAGATCATGTTTGAAGCCACCAGTTTCCTTTGTTTGGAACAGAGACATGTGACAATCTCAATATGTATTGCTTGTATCACCCTGTCTTCCATTATAAGGGTGTCTCTCTGAAGCTCAGTTTTAGCTGTTCTGGCAGTGTCTATTGCTTTGGGGTGCCATCTAGGTTTCCCAACATGACTTTCACGTGTTACAATCAGCCTATACTTTAAATCAGATTATGCTGGACATACACTGTAAATTTTCTGCAAATCCATATGGTGATGAATATGGAATGTATCTAAGGACTTAGGAAAGGACAACTTGATTTTATTTACGTGGACTTTGTTCTTCCTGTTTTGCCTTCAAAATATTGTTTTAAAAATATAGCAACAGTAATTGCAGTTTCAAAACATTACACATTTATGTAATAAAATTAAAATGTTGATAATATTCTTTGTGATTGACATTTTAGTTTATCTATTTTAGTTGTATTGGTTTGTTTAATACAAAAGTCTGGAGTACCACAATCTGAAAGAAAATACTGAGAATGTGGCTGTCAATCATTGTTTTGCCAGTAATCAGTGATGAATGTATGCTATTCAACCTTAGAGAAGGTTCCAATTTTCTCTTGTGACACAAGAATCTACTAGACAACCACGTATTACATGTCCAGTTTCCATTTCATACAGTTCTGAAATTCAAACTAGTTCCATTATACCTGAGGTCAGGTATCAAATGATAACAGATAAATAAATGCTTTGTAAGAAGGACACTCTAGATACAGCCTTGGATCACTCCTTGATATGCAGTCTTTCACTCCTCTAGCTTCCTGTGCCACCTTATCAGTCTCTGACTGGCATTTATCACTTGCTTTCTTGTATGTAATTATACACAAGAAGATTCTTTGCATCTTGTGAATTTGAAATTTCTGGTTTGAACTCTTCTTAAGTGACCCGAAGAGCCTATAATTTGTATCATTTGTCAGGTTGTTATATAAATTTAAATCATATATATTTTGGACTGGTTTAAAAATGAGTGAGTTAGCTACTGCCATAGCCTGGACAATCATCCAACATCTCCTCTCAACACAGCTCTGTGGTTTTCCGTTACTGAAAACTGAAATAGTAGTTAATAGGTGGTGTGAGGCTGTTTGTAGACAATCTTAGAGTTTTCATAGAAATGAGACTCAGAAGAAGTAATAACAAACAATAATATTGAGTGCTTACTATATGGCTAGCACTATACAAATAGCTTCACATTCATATCACTGGATCCCTTAGGAAATCATATTTGAACTGGAACTGAAAGAGGATGCAGATAGCTGAGATAGAAAATGCATAAATCCACAGATAAGTATATTATTAAATCCATTCTGCAGAAGAAGAAAATGCAGCTTAGAAGGTTTGGCTTAGTCACATAGGTATAGCCAAGATGTGGGGGATAAAAGTATATCTGACACCAAAATATGTATTATTTAATTCCTACTGATCCCTACTCTACATGCCCCCTCCCAAGAATGCCTCACAATTTCTCATATTTCTTCTGTTCGACCATTAGTTTAACTTTATTTATATAATAATTGAAGCACCTAAATCAGAATCTTTGTTATAATTGTGATATGCTGACTACAGATAAATGAGTGAAAACAAAAATATATGATAAATTTGCTAATTTCATTTACTTGCCTTCTCTTTACTTCATCATCAAAAACTGCATGAGAAAAAAAAATCCTTCTATATGCATTTATTCCATGTACTTCAGTAATGCAGAAATTCTGAATGTTGCGTAAGAGAAATTCCAGCTATATTTTTCAGGTCTTTCAGGTATAGAAAGTAATAAGATATTTCTTTTATTAAAGACACTAAACACTATGGCTCAATCTCTGGAGCTCATCCCACTGTCATTTACAGATTTTCAAGAGAGCTGTGATCTGAACCCAAAAACTATGAAGAAATCTCTGCCTACTCTACCAGGAAAGAAAGGAAACAATGCCTGTCATCCATTCATGATAAACTAGAGGACTCTGAAATAACACGTAATTACTTTCTCCATCCACACATATTGCCATGAAACTGGAGAGTTATTGTTTATAATTATAATAAAGAAAAAGAAAGACAGAGGGTTATAAGAGTATGTATATAACAGGTGCTTTACCCTATTTTGGGTGTCTCTGGGAAAGTTTCTCATAGGAAATGATATTTGAACTGGAACTGAAAGAGGATGCAGATAGCTGAATTAGAAAGTACATTGAATGACAGTGAAAGCTGAGTTGCTGAAACAGAGAAAAGTGCCCTAGGAGATGAACTATCATATGTGAAAATTTAGAGAATCAGGAAGCACTTGATAAATTGAAAAAAAAAATGTGGGTGAATTTCAGGGACTGAAGTCCTAAAGCCATACTATCCTGAAAGAATGGAGGTTACCAGTTTAGAGAGAGGAAAAACAGAGAGAGAGAGAGATCACTCAGGTATGGTCTCTGAATTGTTAACCAATGAAAATAAAATGAAGTATTTAAAAAAATGATCTCCTCCACTCAAAAAACCCTTAAATACTTGCTAGTATAATTATTGAATAAAAAAAAGAAAATCAATTCTAAATTGAACTTTTAGAAAGTAGTGAAAAAAACACACCTTGCCACAACCTATAAGACAGAGCAAAGCTTATATTTTGAGGGTAATTAATATTTCTAAATGCTTCATTACTAAAGAATAAAAGATTAAAAAATGAGAAAGTCCTCATTTCAAAAATTAGTAAACAAGGAAATACATCAGAATAGATAGGAAGTGTAAGTTAAAAAAGATAAAACTGAAAATAAGGAGTTAGCAATACACACACACACACACACACACACACAAAAGTAATAAAAATAAATTCACCAAAAGTCTGATTCTCTTAAACAAATAAGCAAATAAACAGAGATAATACATTCCTTCAAGAAAATATTGGTAATCAATACTGTTCTGAAATATTGTGAGAGCCAACTGTACATATCTCTTCACATTTCCACATTCCTTAACATCATACTTACATCTTGAAATTAGCAATGGAAGAAAAATTTATATCACTGAAATTGGTAAAATGCTATCAATCAAAATATTCTTTTTTCCTTCAGAGATGGTTATTAAATATATATCACTTCCTGAAACTTTTTGGCAATAAATTTGAAAAGCCAGGGAAAAAAATTGATGGTTTCTTAGCAGAATATAAATTGCCCAAGTTAAATTAAGAAAGAAAAATGGAAAAACTTGAGACTCATTATCAAAGATGTTGAAAAGGTATTTAAACCTACCATTTCAGTCAGGACCATTAGCCAAGTTCTATTTATCTAATAAAGAGCAGATGACTCTAATGTCAGATAAACTATTTGTCTGTTAAAAATTTGTAAATCACCTTAAACAGGTGATAAATACAATAATTTTAATGCCAAAGTATGATAATGTTTATATATATATATATTTTAAAGAGAGAAAAGGAGAAAGAAACAGCAAAAGAAAGAAAAAAAAAAGAATGAAAGAGAGGAAGAAAGAGGACGAGAAAGAGAGAGAGAGAATGGGATTCTTGTTTTATTGCCCAGGCTAGAATGCAGTCTAAAAATGGGGATTAAAAACCTCTTTTATGCCAATAATTGTGCTTAACAGTGGAGACAGGAAGGAATAGGGGATGAAAATAACAAATAAGCAGCCAACCAATATTTTATTTAAACCTGTGAAATGCTATGCAATTGCTGGGGAGTGATTTACTTCCAATTATGTGGTCACTTTTAAAATAGGTATAATGTGATACTGAGAAAAATGTATG
>PVKP010006513.1:0-63320 GCA_004027715.1 Plecturocebus donacophilus
TTGCATGAGAGATGGGTCTAAATACAGCATACCAATGGGTTTTAGCTTTTTATCCAATTTGCCTGTCTGTGTCTTTTGATTGGGGCATTTAGTCCATTTAATTTTAGGATTAATATTGATATATGTGAGTTTGATACTGCCATTTAATGCTAGCTGGCTGTTTTTCCCATTAGTTGATGTAGATTCTTCATTATGGTGATGCTCTTTACCTTTTGGTATGTTTTTGGAATGGCTGATACTGGTTGTTCCTTTCTATGTGTAGTGCTTCTTTCAGAAGCTCTTGTAAAGCAGGCCTGGTGGTGATGAAATCTCTGAGAACTTGCTTGTTCGCAAAAAAATTTATTTTTCCTTCACTTATGAAGCTTAGTTTGACTGGATATGAAATTCTAGGTTGAAAGTTCTTTTCTTTAAGGATGTTGAATGTTGGCCCCTACTCTCTTCTGGCTTGTAGGGTTTCTGCTGAGAGATCTGCTGTGAGTCTGATGGGCTTCCTTTTGTGGGTAACCCGAGCCTTCTCTCTGGATGCCCTTAGCATTTTCTCCTTCATTTCAACTCTAGTGAATCTGACGATTATGTGCCTTGGGGTTGCTCTTCTTGAGGAATATCTTTGTGGTGTTCTCTGTATTTCCTGGACTTGAATACTGGCCTGCCCTGCTAGGTTGGGGAAGTTTTCCTGGATAATATCCTGAAGAGTATTTTCCAGCTTGGATTCATTCTCTTCATCACATTCAGGTACACCTATCAAACATTGATTAGGTCTTTTCACATAGTCCTATATTTCTTGGAGACTTTGTTCCTTTCTTTTTACCCTTTTTTCTGTCATCTTGCCTTCTTGTTTAATTTCATTGAGTTGATCTTCGACCTCTGATATCCTTTCTTCTGCTTGGTCAATTCGGCTGTTGAAACTTGTGCATGCTTCGCGAAGTTCTCATGTCGTTTTCTAGCTCCATCAATTCACTTATATTCCTCCCTAAGTTGTCCATTCTCATTAGCATTTTGTTAAATCTTCTTTCAAAGTTCTTAGTTTCTTTGCATTGGGTTAGAACATGTTCTTTTAGCTCACAGAAGTTTCTTATTATCCACCTTCTGAAGCCTGATTCTGTGAGATCATCACACTCATTCTCCGTCAGGGCTTGTTCCCTTGCTAATGAGGAGCTGTGATTCACTGTAGGAGGAGAGGCATTCTGATTTCGGATGTTCTCAGCCTTTTTGCACTGGTTCTTCCCATTTTTGTGGATTTATCCACCTGTCATCTTTGTAATTGCCGACTTTCAGATTGGGTCTCTGAGTGGACGTCCGGCTTGTTGGTGATGAAGTTTTTTCTGTTTCTTAGTTTTCCTTTGGTGGATGCCCCTTCCCCACAGAGCTAGGCCTTCCCAGGTTCAGCTGTGCTTGCTGTGAAACTCTCAGTCCTCAGCGCTTCCAATTGCTCTTCTCCTTGTGGCGATGGGATCAGCTGAGCCTGATTAAAAGGGCACCCAGTCCCGTACACTCCGCACTGAGAAGTACCGTGCAGGGGTGCCAGCGAAACAGTTGCACCGGCCAAAAGAGTCGCGCTGGCGACCCGTGTGACTCCTCTGCCGGGAATCTCCCAGTTTGTGGGCAACAAAAATTTGTCTGAAATTGTGGTGTCCACTCACTCTCTGCACTTTCACTGGGAGCTACAATCCTGAGCTGCTGCTAATCGGCCATCTTGGATCTCTCTCTGTGAAACTATTAAGAAGTCATGTTCATATGGTTTGAATCTGTGTTTCCACCAAATCTCCTATCAAATTGTAGTCTCCGGTGTTGAAGGTGGGGCCTGGTGGTAGGTGATTGGATCATAGGGCGGAGTTCTAATGAATGGCTTAGCACTATACCCTCCTTGTGTATTGTGAGTGAGTTCTCATGAGATCTGATCATTTAAGAGTGTATAGCACCTCCCTACCCTCTCTATCTTCCACCTGCTCCTGCCATGTGAAGATACCTGCTTCTGCTTTGCTTTCTACCGTGAGTAAAAGTTCCCTGAGGCCTCCCTGGAAGCAGATGCTGCCATGCATTCCGTACAGCCTGTGGAATCATGAACCAATTAAATCTCTTCTCTTTATAAATTATCCAGTCTCAGGTATTTGTTTATAGCAGTGTGAGAAATGGACTAATACACATGGCATCTTTTACTTTTGTGCTTTGGGAAAAGCCAGTGGTCATTTAAGACAACTAATTGCCCTGAGACAGCCATGCTGTGAGAAGACTAAACTTGCTATTTGTAGAGGCCATGTGGGAGGCAATGAGGCTCTTTCCCAACAGCCCCAGCTGAGCTTCCAGTTGACAGCCAGTGCAATTTGTCAGCTTTTTGTGTGAGACCATCTCTGATGTGGATCCTCCAGCTCCATCAAGCCTCCAAGCCCCATTCCAGATGACACCATGTGGAGTCTACAAGCTGTTGGCTCATCACCAAGTGTTTGCTCATCAAGCCCTGACCGAACTGCAGAGTTATGAGCAAAGAAGTAATGGTTGTTATTTTAAGCCAATAAGTTTTGGGAAGTTTTGCTACACAGCAATAGAAAGCTAGAACAGCCAGCCTCCCTAAGGCTCAGTTTCACCTACCACAAATTTGAAAGACTAATACCTACCTTGGACTTGTTGTAAGGATAAGTTAAATAATACCTGATACTAGAAGTAGTCAAATACTGCTATTATTATTCTGGTAAGCACCCAAGAAATGCTTGATGACTGATAATTTTATTGAACAATATTGATTAATTGGACCAGAGCAATTTTCGCCTTCTCTGACTAACGTATATCTAACAAAACCTTTCAGTCATTCTGCTCCTTTTTTTGCTTCACAATACTTACCACTACTTGAAAAAAGTATTTTTTATTATTTGGCTTTCTTAGTAGAACATATGCTCCAGGAGAGTCAAGACTTTGTGGGGGTTTTTTCCTGTGATGTCCCCAGTGCCTAGGACAACATCCTGTCAAATAGATGAGCAATAGGTATTTGTTGAATGAATAAATGAGTTCTGCACATAAATTTCCATTTTTCACAAAAGCAAGAAATTTTATTCGAAATTTTTTTAGAAACAGGGTCTCACTATTTTGGTCAAGCTGGACTTGAACTCCTGGTCTCCAGAGATCTGCTACTGCAGCCTCCCAAGTAGCTGAAAACAAAGGAGTGTGCAAAGGTGCCCTGCTTGTCCTGCATTTTACTTAAGGCTTAAACCCTTTCGGTTCTCAGTTCTTAGCACAGCATGTTTAGTTAACTGATTAGACGGTAAAACTAGTTTGCTCTCCTCAAAGGAAATCTTAAGGTACAAACATTATAAAAGTAGGTGGAATATAGTTGCAGAACAACTTAACTTCAACTAGCTTAAACTAATTTAACTCATTAAGCTTTACAAATGAATTAATTAGCTTTTATTTCCTCAGCCGATTAATGCCTGTGGTCCAGATCTTTAAGATATTTTGTTAGCTTTAAATTTCACTGTTATTTCAGCCTAAAACTCTCTTACATACAACCACCCAACCAGAATCGGTAGTTTCTTCTGCTGAGGTCTAGGTAGGATGCTTTATCAAGGATACTTCTTCCTGAGCACACATCAATTTAGCTCTTAAAATGTTTATTTTCTTCTGTTCTTCTACTTTGAAAAATTTCTCTTTTTTCCCCCAGAGACAAGGGCCTTGCTATGTTACCCAGGCTAGGCTCAAGGGATCCTCCTGCCCCAGCTTTCCAAGTAGCTAGGACTATAGGCATACACCACCATGCCCAGCTTGCTTTGAAAACTTTCTAAAGGTTACTTCTAATATATTTGATCAGTTTAACCTAAAGTCTGATTAATCTCCTTAAAGTATTTCTTCATTTCTTCTATGTTACTTGCAGTGATTTACATATTCAGAGCTTTAAGGACAGACTTGTCAGCCACATGCCTGTGCAAATACTGGGGAGTGGGCACTGTCACCCAGTGTGCCTGAA
Source organism: Plecturocebus donacophilus (assembly GCA_004027715.1). Lineage (NCBI taxonomy): Eukaryota > Metazoa > Chordata > Mammalia > Primates > Pitheciidae > Plecturocebus > Plecturocebus donacophilus. The sequence goes on from PVKP010006513.1 coordinate 3,953, forward strand.
GGATCTATCTTTGACCCAGGCAGGTGGGTAGAGATGTAGAGAAGCCAGGGATGATGCTAAGCATCCTGCAATGCACAGGATATAGGCCCTCAGGTACAAGAAGGTGTTATGATGCATGCAAGCCACATATGTCGTTGCAGACTGTATTCAGGATATTGAATGGACTGTGGCAACCTGCCAAGAACTGCAGGCCTTTCATGGCAGTATACACACAACCAGCGGTTCTGATAGAAAACATTCTTTTTTACTTTAAGCCTTCAGAGAACTTCACTAGACTGCTTTGTAACTTGGCCAAGTGTTACAGTATATAGGTTGTTGTCCATGTTGAATTTTTACTTCTGTGTCATATACAAAAGATAGCTCAAAATTAATCAGTCTTAAATGTAAGAGCTAAAACTATAAAATCCAGAAGAAACTATAGCTGAGATCTTGGATTAGACCATGATTTCTTAGATAGGACACCACAGCACAACAGCCAAAGAAAAATAAATTGGACTTCATCAAAAAGAAAAAATTGCTACTTCAAAGCACACCCTCAAGAAAGTAAAGACACCATAGAATATTTGTAAATCATATATATAATAAAATAATTGTATCCAGAATATGTAAAGAACTCTTATAACTCAATAAAAAGACAAATCACCCAATATAAAAATGGGCAAAGAATCTGAATAGACATTCCTCTAAAGAAGATATTCAAAAATATCTCTAAAAAAGATATTTCAAAAAAGCACATCAAAACATGCTCAGCATCGTCAAACACCAGGCCCCCTTACTTCAACTGGAGGCAACTCAGCAACTTCACAGCTCCCCAGGGAGTCCCTAAGGCTTCATGGTGACTATATTGTAGCCAAATTCTCCCTCTGCCCAATTTTGGTTTCTTCCCTTCCCAAACAGGTATTGATCCCAAGAGACTTCATAATAAACTTCCTGCATGCTCATTTCCATCTCAAGGTGTTCTTCCCAGAGAACTCAACCTGTGACAAATCTTTCACCTTCAGCAAAAGTACAGGCCCCTAGTAGGGGCAGTTGTATCCAGCTGCTCATATGAGAGGTACTCCAGTCTGGAAAACAGATGATGATAACTGTAGGAATAAAAAGATGGGCAAACCATGGAGTCTGGCTTGATAAGTTCATCTATGCTAGCATCAGAAAAGGCATGGTATTTGGCTATCAATCTTCTGTGCCCAGTGAAGGGCCAACCTTGGGAAGGAGGATCCCAGCCCTCTGGTGTTTTGTGAAACTACCAGGCTAGTTCTGACCTTAACTTCCATTGTAGTTACTAGATTAATGTTATTTCAAAGATCCATGTATTTCCCATTAGGAGCTTGTTAACATTAATTGAATTAATATTCATTAACCCTTTTTCTATTTGCCCAGAGAATACTTGCCAGCAGCGCTTGCTACGGCAGCATTTACCCCGAGATAACTTTGCCATCAAATATCCCAGTTTTATTATTATTTTTGCACTGCTCCAGTACATGAACGTTGTAAACAAAAGACATCATTCATACCGAGAGTGGTCACTCATGTCTGTAATCACAGCACTTTGGAAGGCCGAGGTAGGCAGGTCACTTGAGGCCAGGAGTTCAAGACCAGCCTGGCCAAAGTGGCATAACCTCATCTCTACTAAAAAAAATCAAAAATTAGCTGAGCGTGGTGGTGAATGCCTGTAATTCCAGCTACTCGGGAGGCTGAGGCATGAGAATTGCTTGAACCTGGGAGGCGGAGGTTTCAGTCAGCCAAGATGGTGCCACTGCACTCCAGCCTGGGTGACAGAGGGAGATTCTATCTTAGAAAAAGAAAAAAAGACATCATTCTGTTTATAGCATTCTGTTTTTAGTAGTGGTATTTCCATTGCAAAATATAGTAATTCTCTATGACTAAAAATGTCAAATCCTAAAAAACATAGCATTCCTATGTATGCTGTTAATTAACATTGCTCTCGGACACTTGGTGGCTGAAGATTCATTTGATAAATTAGATTTTTCCAAAATAGATGATTCTGATAATTCAGATGATTTTGTTGTTAGTTCTGTTTAGAAATAACTTCAAGAATAGTTTTTATGTTTTGTTTTCACATTGAAAATCAGATTTGCTTCAGCCTCAAAGAGTGTGTGTATGGAAAATTAAGTGAGAGCACTGGCAGCATGCTGTACTTTTTCTTTCTAAATGGTAAATTAAATTGACCACATTTTATCAAATAGGTATTTTAGAAAATGTACTGTAGATTTATAGTCTTCATCTGCTATGATCTGCGTTAGGGCTTGATTAAAATAATTTACTCTACATAAAAATTGAGGTCTACGAATAGAGATGGGTTCTGCCACTTTCTTTTCTACAAGGATTTGAAGTTGACATAGGGATTTTGATGGCAGGGTCCAACATAGATCAAACATTTTGTCCATAAAGCCAGACTAGCTGCAGTGAGGAATCGTGACAATAAAACTTTTTGTAACCAGCTTTCCTCTGAGGGATGGGAGCATGATCTAGGACCAGGGGTGGTTTAGGACAGAGGCTGAAGAAAACCAGGGCAGCAATAAGGAACCATTTCGCCAAGCCCAAGGGGGCAGGCAGCACCTGTTGCAGGTTAGATTTATAGCCCAAATCAGAGTAAAATGGCAGGGATGTCTAGACGGGAAGTGCCTAAAAAGCTACCTTTGTCATCTTTGATTTCCAGTGTCTGTACAGTGATTAATGTTTGTAATACAAATTACTGCCTAAGACTCTGAGTGAGCATGTTCATCTTTCTTGTCACCATACTCCAGGGTTTAGACAAGCATATCATGAAAAGTGATCTGAGAATGAAAGACACTATTCTTAGCCTAAAACATTTCAAGTGACACTTTTCCATAAAAACTCAGTCAATTTCATTTGAGCCTTCCTTGGTTCCATTATTATTATTATTACTATTATTATTTTGGGGTCTTGCTCTGTTGCCCAGGCTGAAGTTCAGTGGCATGATCATGGCTCACTGTGGCTTTGACCTTCAGCCTCCAGAGTAGCTGGAACCATAGGTGCGTGACTCATCCAGCTAATTTAATTATTTATTTATTTTTTGGAACAGATGAGGTCCCACTATGTTGCCCAGGTTGGTCTCAAACTCCTGGGCTCAAGCCATCTTTTCACTTTTGCCTCCTAAAGTGCTGGGATTGTGGGTGTGAGCCACCATGCCTGGCTGCTTCCATAATTCATTTCTAGAGATAAAACAAGCAGAATGGGGTAGAATGTTTTAGATGTGGATATATCATAGTTTGTTCAAGGGAAGGAGAGTGTTTTCAATTTAATTTTCCATTTAATTTTTGATAATGCCCAATCTTTTATTGGCATATTGGCTGTAACCACTGAAGATTACTATTTTAGAGGAGTAGTTAATAATGACTTACCATTATCCTCTAAATACATTTTAAATAAATATTACCTTGCTTTTGTTCATGCTGAAACTCATGTGACACATTTTTGCTCAACCTCCCTGCCTTATATAGCTTCCTCTGATTTATCCTCATGCCTTTGGGTTTTCATCTCAAAGAAGAGCTGAGTGTCATCTACATTCCACTTTCCGCCTTCCAGTCTCATTTTCTTCATCTGTAAAATAGGATAATAATACATTACTTATAGGATCATTGGGAAGATTAAGTAAGAAATCCATGTGAAATGCCTAGCATAATGTCTGATGTATAGTGGTATTCAAGAAATGTAAATTACATTTTTCTCTGTTATTAGTTTCTTTGACGATTGAATATGCCCACTGTTTTCTATTTTCTTTTTGTTTTGTTGTTAGAACAAGACAAAACTCCTTGATGAACTGCAGACATCTTGAACAATTATTAGAGTCAACCATGTGGGTATGAACATTCAGAATTAGATCATTATAATAATATTGACCTAGTATTCGGTTAATACTAGTAGCCTAATATCAGGTTGATCTAATAATTTTCGATAAGATTAGAGTTAGGTCAATATACATTACAACTAAGGTTAGGAATTAATCAATACATAACTTATCAGGATCTTTTCTCTCTTCAACTTTAGACAGGCTTTGATTAAAATAGTCAACAGAAACTTTAAATATATTGAAATTTAGAAATACATAAAAACTTGTAAATAAGTAACATCAGTTATGTTTAAAATAATACTTTTGGCTGCGCACTGTGGCTTAAGCTCGTAATCCCAGCACTTTGGGAGGCTGAGGCCAGCAGATCAATTCAAGACCAGCCTGGCCAATATGGTGAAACCCCAACTCTACTAAAAATACAAAAATTAGCTGGTTGTAATGGCGCACACCTGTATTCCCAGCTACTCAGGAGGCTGAGGCATGAGAATCTCTTGAACCCTAAAGGTGAAGGTTGCAGTGAGCCAAGATCTCGACACTGCACTCTAGCCTGGAAGACAGAGCAAAAGTCTGTCTCAAAAATAAAAAAAATAAATAAGAATAGTAATTCTTTTATCCTTTTGTATAATCCATGTGCTATCCTCTGCTTTTTTTTTTTAAGCTGATGGGAAGTGTTATGATTGTGGACAGACTATTTAAACTTTTAAAAATGAGTTTTCAAACAACCCTTTGTAGCTGGAAGTAGATAGTTTGGTACCAGTCATGCCTTGGCTACTATTAAAATTTCTAGAAGGGGCCAGGTACAGTGGCTCACACCTGTAAGCCCAGCACTTTGGGTGGCCAAGGTGGGCAGATCATTTGAGGTCAGGAGTTAAAGAACAGCCTGGCCAACGGGGTGAAACCTCGTCTTTACCAAAAAAATTAAATAACTTTTAAAATTGCAAAAACCACAATTGCTTTTGTGTCAACCTAAACAAAAACTAGCCAGGAATGGTGGCACATCCCTGTAGTCCCAGCTACTTGGGAGGCTGAGGCAGGAGAATCACTCAAATCCGGGAGATAGAGGTTGCAGTGAGCCAAGATCCTGCCACTGCACTCCAGCCTGGGCAACAGAGTGAGACCCTGTCTCAAATAATTATTATCATCATCAGCATCATCTAAAAGGTTATAATCCATAAAGATCTCCACATCTTATTCTCATATTTTGTAGGTAGTATGTACACTCGCAGTAAGTTTTTTGCTTTCAAATTGTTTTATTTTGTTTTTGAATCTTCAGCCTTTGAAAAAAATTAAAGAAGCTATGCTATACTGTGATTGAAAAGAAATAGAATGTAAATGAAAAGAAAAGCCACAAATATTGGTCAATAGCCATAGTTGAGAAGTTTGGGGAACACTAGCTCTATACAACTTTCCTAAATTGAACTCTGTCGTCTCAACTGATTTCACTGAGAATTTTTTTGTCAAGTAAGGGATGATAATTTTTATACAGATCTCATTCTTACTTTTCCAGGTTTTCACTTTGATTCTGTAGTGGACTCAGTGTGGGTAATAGGCATATTAGATTCCACAAAATTGTGAAAATTACTGGTCTGAATTTTGTTTTAGAGTACCAACTGTTGTGGTATTTACTTCTGTTTGAATCAACTATAGTGTATAATGTCAAAACAATACATTGGAACCATACATAACTCTCAGGGTAAAAATTATCCATGTACAGATGGTGGGCAAGAGTGATCACTTAAACTCTAGATATATAAATACCATAAGTATGTATTCGGAGTTCTGAATGGAGTAAGGATTCCCACAGTATTAATCTAACTTCAACAAGCCAAGCAAATAAAGAGAGTGAAACACAATCTATTCTATACATTTTGCACACTCTCAATTGCTGTAATATGAGAAATGGTATTTTAAGGGTAGAAACCCTCAACTGCTTTGAGACCACAAAAGTTCATCAGTTTACAGCTGGAGGCTTCTAACCATTCAGAATATTTGGTACTCTTACCAACAGTAGCCCCACTGTTAAAATTAATAGATTTTGTATCCTAGGGGGCAAACTGTTTAAGTCATGACATGACTTTTGCGTTGGCCTTGATTTTCCTTTTATTTCTAAGGAGTTTCTGTAAAACAATTCCTTTGTTAACATATACCATTTTCATTGTAATATAATATTAATTTTTCCTCTGTATTTTCACAAAAGCAAGAAAAATTGTACAAGCCAATAGTTATTCCTAAAATATATTTTTCTGATTACAAAGTATTGATGTTATTTCTGGAAAAATATAAAAAGTATAAAGCAAAAAATAAAAATTACTCATAGTAGACATAGAGAATCACATTTTGGTGTCCATATCCCATAGAAAACACAGCCATATGTTGCTTAACGACAGGGTACAGTCTGAGAAAGGGATGGTTAGGTGATTTTTTCCTTGTGAGAACATCATAGTGTGCACTTACACAAACCTAGATGGTATAGCCTACTACACTCCTAGGCTATATGGTATAGCCAATTGCTCCTAGGCTACAAACCTTTACAGCAAATTACTGTACTGAATATTGTAGTCATTGTAACACAGCAGTATTCACTTACCTAAAGATCTCTAAACACAGAGAAGGTACAGTAAAAATACAGTATAAAAGCCTACTTCATTCTGAAGGTCCCAATGAGGGGAAAGAAGAGGAAAAAAGGCCTCTGTTATAATCTTATGGGCACCATTCTATATGTGGTCTGTCATTGATGGAAACATTGTTATGCACTTCACAACTGTAGTTCTTATAAAAGGAAGAAAGAATGTGACATCAATGGCTCATTTAAATTGGAAGCAGAAAATAGTAGGAGTGGGATTAAATCTATTTGTGAATATTTTCTTTTCTAATACCTGTTTTTGAGATTACTGATAAATAGCTCCATGAAACCAGAAGTGAAAACAGAATGAGATTCTCCAGAGGAGACCTATTTATTTTTTTTAAGTTTTAAATATGACTAATTATAAAATATCACCATAAAGAAGAATAAGAAATGAATAAACTCATTATCAAGATGTATCTCTAAAGTGAGGAAGAACACCAAGAGATACAATAAAATGATATGAATCTTCAAACCTGAATACTTTTACATTTTTCACCTGCATATTTACTGATTTCTCTTCCTCTGCTGAATCTTTAACAACCATTATACCAATTCCTCAGTCTTTTTCCTAAACCAGTTCATCTACTTCCATATTATTTTTAACCTATCAATCACTTACTTCCTCCTTCTCTTTCACTAACAACACCCACTCTCCCCATGTTCCAATATTGATTATTCAACTGCCATTTTCTACCCCACTTCCACTTTGCACTTCGGGCGCCTCAAATGACTAGGCCATATTTTTACTGACTACACAAAGACTTTTTCATGTTCTTCCATCTGCCTGGAAGGGTTTTGCCCTCCATCTCATCTTTTTATATCCCATTCATCCTTTAAGGCCTAGAGCAAATATCACTAGTTTGGTAAGACCACTTCTGATTCAACCCTTGTATTAATTTAGCATTTGTTTATAATCACAATGGGGGGCTTTAAAAAAAGAAAAAAGAAATATACCACAGTCTGGCTCATAGTATCATTAGTTGTATATTTTGCATATTTCTATTATTAATCTGTGAGTCCTGGGAGCTAGAAAATATGTATTACTCAACTTTGAACTGTCCTATAACTACAGTACTAAGAACACAGAAGACAATAAATGCTTTAATTTCTGATAATTAGGCATTGAGCAACACTGATTTTCTATACCAGTTTTTCACAAGATGCCTGTTAAATTGGGTTGAAACATTGATGGGATTGGTGTCTGCAAGAAATATTCTGGAAATACTAAATTTTATAATTTAATGTTAATAGGTTTTTAGTGTTGGGAGTAATCATTTCTTGCTAAGTCATCAAGAAACATCCCATTTAAAATACAATAAAAATAATTTATAAAATAGATAATTACACTCATAAAAACCTGTTGAACAAAGGCTGGTAATATAATTTTTAAAATACTATGAAAAGAGATAGTATTGGTTCTGTGCGGTGTCTCATGCCTGTAATCCCAGCACTTTGGGAGGCCGAGGTGGGAGGATTGCTTGAGCTTAGGAGTTCAAGATCAGCTTGGGCAACATGGTGGGGCCCCATCTCTACAAAAATACAAAAAATTAGCTAGGCGTGGTGGCGCGTAGTCACAGCTGCTTGTGGGGCTGAGGTGACAGGATCTCTTGAGCCCTAGAGGTGGAGGCTGCAGTGAGCCATGTTTGAGCCACTGCACTCCAGCCTGGGTGACAAAGCAAGACTCTGTCTCAGGGGAAACAAAAAGAAAAAAAGGGAGAGAGGGAGAGAGAGTTTGTATTAAATAATCAGGAAAAGTAAAGCAGGAGACTAATGTTTCAGTAGTGTTTTCTAGAATTTCTTAAGACAAGGGTATCCATATAACTGAGTTTGAGTATATTTCACTAAGCATCAGAGCCAATCTCATGTGAAACATCAAATATTCACAAAGAATATGAAAGGAATATTGTAATGAGGCAGAATAGGGTCTGGAGGCAAGGCACCCAAGGCTGATTCACCCTGACTTTTTAGAACTAAATCGAAAGAAAAACCCCAACTTTCCACATCTAAGTAACTAAAGGACCAGAGGCCACTCCCTTTGCAAACTCAGACCTTTCTGCACAGCAGATGGGAAATTGAAAGTACCTGACTGGTTGCTTTTTGCAGCCAATCAGACCTTTGCATAAAAGGTGTAAGGTTGTAACTTCAGCGTCTGATTGGTTACAGACAGCAACCAATCAGACTGATTATGGGCCAAGGCTTCGTTTGCACAGAAGTGCAACTTTGTAACTTCACTTTAGCCTCTGATTGATTGCTTTCCACAATCAATCAGATGTTTGCATAGGAGTGTGACCTTTGTAACTTCAGCCTCTGAAGTTGGTTGCTGTCAGCAACCAATCGAACTCATTGTGGACCACCACTTCTTTTACACATGGTGAACACCGAGTGGCCAATGGGAACCCCCTAGCTGGTATTTGGACCGGAGAAGATTCTGTATCTAGGGCCCTTGAGCCGCTGCTGGGAGGGCTCCTACACTGTGGAGTGTACTTGCGCGTTCAATAAATCTCTGCTTTCGTGTCTTCATTCTTTTCCTGCTTTGCTCTGTGTTTTGCCCAATTCTTTGTTCAAAACGCCAACAACCTGGACAGCCTGCAGTTAAGACCCTCTACCGGTAACAATAACATGGATTTTTTGTTTTGTTTTGTTTTGTTTTGTTTTGTTTTGTTTTGTTTTTTAACAAGAGCAGGACTTTCCTCATACCCTAAGTTTTTGGTCACTAAGACACAAATCCTCAGCCAAGTATATTTATTAATTTCAATTAAAGAATATAAACACTTTGTCACAGTTAATTAATATATTTGGAGGTGGTGATGGAGAATGTTACCTAGAGCAAAAAACCAATTACTTATAGTGCAAATAGAGATTAATAGAGGAGGGCTAAGGCAGAACTTCAAGATTAGTATCAGAAAAGGGATAAGAAGATAAAGAATAAGGGCCGAGTGTGGTGGCTCACGCCTGTAATCCTAGCACTTTGGGAGGCCAAGGAGAGTGGATCACCTGAGGTCAGGAGTTTGAGACCAACCTGGCCAACGTGGTGAAACCTCATCTCTACTAAAAATACAAAAATGAGCCAGGCGTGGTGGTGGGCGTCTATAATCCCAGCTACTAGGGAAGCCGAGGCAGGAGAATCGCTTGAACCTGAAAGGCAGAGGATGCAGTGAGCCAAGATCGGCCACTTCACTCCAGCCTGGGTGAAAGAGCAAAATTCCACGCCCCCCCAAAAAGATAAAGAATAAGATCAGAAACAAACAGAAGTCCCTCCCTCCCTTCTCCTTTCTTCCTCTATTAAAGGTGTCATGCAGGCACTGTACATGACAATCACAATACAACTTAAATACTATAATAGCAGAAAGAACAAAATTCTGTGAGAAGAAAGGAACCTGTGCAGCCCAGGTGTCTACCTAGCCATTGTTCCTTCTAAGCCAGCTGCTGCTATGTTAGTCATCTCACACAATTAGCTTTTGCCCCAATATATTTTTTATTCCAGTCTGACTCCCCAGGCAGATTCTGGACTCTAGGCTCCTTTACTCTGGCTCCAATCCTCTTCTGGCCTTTTGAACCTGGGGCTTGTTCTGTCTCCCTATCGTCTAATGCATTGGCTTGGACTAGACTTCCTGAGTTTTGTATCTTCAGGTGCCTTGATAAAAGTGCAGATTCCTTTACTCTGTTTAAACCCTGGATATAGTAAAGTCTCTCTGAAAACCCCACCCAGTATTCAGACAACTGTCTTAATCTCACACTAAGGCAATAAAAAATGAAATTCAAATGGCCCTTCACCATATAAAAAAACATTATAAGGTACTTGCAAATTAAGACTCATTGAAATAACATCTTGCACTTCTCAGATTGTGAAAAAACAAATGTAGCAACACACTTTGTTCATGAGATTATAGAAATAAATAAACTACTGGCTGGGTGCAGTGGCTCACACCTATAATCCCAGCACTTTGGGAGGCCCAGGCGGGCGGATCACAAGGTCAGGAGATCGAGATCATCCTGGCTAACAGGGTAAAATCTGGTGTCTACTAAAATTAAAAAAAAAAAATTAGCGAGGCATGATGGCACCTGCCTGTAATCCCAGCTACTCTGGAAGCTGAGGCAGGAGAATTGCTTGAACCCAGGAGGCAGAGGTTGCAGAGAACTGAGATCGTGCCATTGGACTCCAGCCTGGGCAACGGAGGGAGACTCCATCTCAAAAAAGAAATAAACTACTGTTGGGAGTACAGAATCCACATTCCTTTGGAGGGCATTTCAATTGCACATATTCTTCGACCCAGCACTCTCACTTCTGGCAATTTATTCTAAAAACTAGATTTGCATTTACAGAAAATGACACATTTACAAGGTCATTTGTTGAGGCATTGTTTGTATAGCCACTAAGATTGGAAATAGCCCAAATGTCCATCCATAGCAGGATTTCCCAATCTCAGTGCTAACTGACATTTTAGATCAGATAATTCTTTGTTATGGGACTGTCCTGTGCATTGTAGCATATTTAGTAGCATCCCTGGCCTCTACCTACTAGATGCCAGCAGCACATTCCCCCCAGACCAAAATGATTATAGACAATGCCAAATGTCCCCTGTCAGGGACAAAAACTCCCAAATCTCTCACTGAGAACCACTTATTTAGAACGAAATGGTTAAATAAACAATGGTATACTCACAAGTGGAATACTATGCAGCTATAAAAACAGTGAGGAGCTTTCAATATACTAATATGGAATACTGACTGGATAATTAAAAGAGTGGAAACAAGAGAAGGAAGAAAGCTACATTTTTATAATTACAGATTACAAAGATGTGAGGAGAAGGAAAGAGAAGCCTGTATTTCCATTATCCATAATTTTTTTTTTGAGAGAGAGAGTCTCACTCTTTCTATTGCCCAGGCTGGGGTGCAGTGGCACGATCTCAGCTCACTACAGCCTTCACCTCCTGAGTTCAAGTGATTCTCTGGCCTCAGCCTCCCAAATAGCTGAGATTACAGGAACCCGCCACCACGCCCAGCTAATTTTTTTGTATTTTAGTAGAGATGGAGTTTCACCATGTTGGTCAGGCTGGTCTCGAACTCCTGACCTCAAATGATCCACCCACCTTGGCCTCCCAAAGTGCTGGTATTATAGGTGTGAGCCACTGCACCAGGCATCCATAACACTTTTAAAAGTATATTCTAGATAATCTAAATTTTTGGCTGTGTGAAAAATAAGGCTACAATTTTCATCCAGACTGTTCAGGATAAATAGTGAAGTTATAGAGAGCGAAAAGTAATTTTAAAACAATATTTCTCATACAAATTAAAGTTATTTCCAGAAAATTTTGGAAGGTTGATTGCATTTGCTTACAATAGGTTCTTGTGCTACTCTGAAGAATTGCTCAGAGATCTGTTCTGGAATTTATTAATAATTAGTTATGAAGTTATAAAGTTATATCTTTTCAATGCATTTTAATTTCCTTTTGAAGATACTTTATTATTTAAAGTTCTAGGCCAGAAAAGAATCAGGCTGCTGCCCTTTTGTTGCCAAGGATCTAAAACCATCCTCCAGTTGTGACTCAAATAAAAATAGCTACTTCATAGGAGAAAAAAAAGATATCCTTCTGATAATGTATATCAGTGACAATGTCACATGAAGTGTCCATCTCTGATTAATCCTGCAGCCAAACCTGAGCTCCACAGAGATCTGTCTATTCCTCTATTCATTCAGAATCATGTTTAAGTGTACACTGTGTCAGGTACTGAGTACAACTCCAGCCATGAATGACACATTTCTTGCTTTCAAGGAGTGAAGGAATTAGACTTTAAAAACCCAATATGTACATAATGTTATGGGGTACAGAAAAGAAGCACAGAGAAATTGGTTAATGAATCTGCCTTGTTTTACTTTCAATTTTGCTCATATCAGTCCTCACAATTATAATGAATGTCTTGTGTTTTCATTGCCAACAAGAGAAGTACCCTTCCTACAGAATCCTGTTTAGGTTCAAAAGATTCCACTAAGAACCTTGAAAAAAGGTTAGATTAAATGCTAACTAGAATAATCAGCTTAGAGAAGAACATAAATGACTTGATGGAGCTGAAAAACACAGTACAAGAACTTTACGAGACATACACAAGTTTCAACAGCCGAATTGATCAAGCAGAAGTAAGGATATCAGAGATAGATCAAATCATTTGGTATCATCCTGATACCAAAACCTGGTAGAGACACAACTAAAAAAGAAAACTACAAGCCAATATCCATGATGAACATTGATGCAAAAATCTTCAATAAAATACTGGCAAACTGAATCCAACAGCACATCAAAAAGCTTATCCACCACAATCAAGTCGGCTTCATCCCGGGGACACAAGGCTGGTTCAACATAGGCAAATCTGTAAACGTAATCCACCACAAAAACAGAACCAAAGACAAAAACCACAAGATTATCTGAATAGATGCAGAGAAGGCTCTCAGCAAAATTCAACAGCCCTTTAGGCTTAAAACTCTCAATAAACTAGGTATTGATGGAATGTATCTCAAAATAATAAGAGCTATTTATGACAAACCCACAGGCAATATACTAAATGGGCAAAAACGAGAAGCATTCCCTTTAAAAACTGGCACTAGACAAGGATGCTCTCTCTCACCACTCATATTCGCTATAGTATTGGAAGTTCTAGCCAGCGTAATTAGGCAAGAAAAATAAATAAAATATATTCAGTTAGGAAAAGAAGAAGTCAAATTGTCCCTATCTGCAGACAACATGATCGTATATTTAGAAGACCCCATCGTCTCAGCCCAAAACCTCCTTAAGCTTAATAAGCAACTTTGCGGGCTCTCTTTTGGTTCCATATGAAGTTTAAAGTGTTTTTTTCCAGTTCTGTGAAGAAAGTTATAGGTAGCTTGATGGGGATAGTGTTGAATCTATAAAGCTACCAATGACCTTCTTCACAGAACTGGAAAAAACTATCTTAAACTTCATATGGAACCAAAAGAGTGCCTGCATAGCCAAGACAACCATAAGCAAAAAGAACAAAGCTGGAGGCATCATGCTACTTGAATTCAAATTATACTACAAGGCTACAGTAATAAAAACAGCATGGTACTGGTACCAAAACAGAGATATAGACCAATGGAACAGAACAGAGGCCTTGGAGGCAACACCACACATCTACAACCATCTGATCTTTGAAAAACCTGACAAAAACAAGCAATGGTGAAAGGATTCCCTGTTTAATAATGGTGTTGGGAAAACTAGGTAGCCATATGCAGGAAGCTGAAGCTGGACCCCTTCCTCACACCTTATACAAAAATTAACTCCAGATGGATTAAAGATTTATACATAAGAACTAACACCATAAAAACCCTAGAAGAAAACCTGGGCAACACCATCCAGGACATAGGCACAGGCAAGGACTTCATGACTAAAACACAAAAAGCAATGGCAACAAAAGCCAAAACAGATAAATGGGATTTAATTAAACTTAAGAGCTTCTGCACAACAAAAGAAAAAAATCATTAGAGTGAATCGGCAACCAACAGAATAGGAAAAAAATTTTGCAATCTACACATCTGACAAAGGGCTAATATCCAAAATCTACAAAGAACTAAAGCAGATTTACAAGAAAAAAACAAATCCATTCAAAAGTGGGTGAAGGATATGAACAGACACTTTTCAAAAGAAGACATATATTTGGCCACCAAACATATGAAAAAATGCTCATCATCACTGGTCATTAGAGAAATGCAAATCAAAACCACATTGAGATACCATCTCATGCCGGTTAGGATGGCGATCATTAAAAAATCTGGAGACAACAGATGCTGGAGAGGATGTGGAGAAATAGGAACAATTTTACACTGTTGATGGGAGTGTAAATTAGTTCAACCATCATGGAAGACAGTGTGGTGATTCCTCAAGGATAGAAATAGAAATTCCATTTGACCCAGCAATCCCATTACTAGGTATATACCCAAAGGATTACAAATCATTCTATTATAAAGACATATATACACGTATGTTGATTGTGGCGCTGTTTACAATAACAAAGACCTGGAACCAACCCAAATGCCCATCAGTGATAGACTGGACAAAGAAAATGTGGCACATATACACCATGGAATACTATGCAGCCATAAAAAATGATGAGTTCGTGTCCTTTGTAGAGACATGGATGAATCTAGAAACCATCATTCTCAGCAAACTGACACAAGAACAGAAAACCAAACACAGCATATTTTCTGTCACAGGCGGGTGATGAGCAATGAGAACACTTGAGCACAGGGGAGAGAGCAACACTCATTAGGCTAGATGTGGGGGTGGATGGGAGGGAAGGGGAGGAACAGCAGGGGGCAGGGAGGATGGGGAGGGATAACACTGGGAGAAATGCCTGATGTAGGCGACGAAGGAGGGGGTGGGGGATGGAGACAGCAAACCACCATGGCATGTATGTACCTATGTAACAATCCTGCAGGATACAGGATGTGCACACGTATGCCATAGCCCAAAATACAATTTAAAAAAAAAACTAAAAAGAAATTCTTTTGTGGTACATTGTAGGTATATATATTTATGGGGTACATGAGATATTTTGATACAGTGTGTATGCAATGCAAAATAAACACATCATGAAGAATGTAAAAAAAAAAAAAAAACTGGAAGAGTGAATTGCTGAGTCATTTTGCTCAGTTTGTCAAAGTGGAGGACAGATGGCCCTGTTCAAAGGATTTTAACCCCAAGAGGGGCTGTGGTTGACAGGGAACAAGGGAGGGGTTGAGCCATTGGATGTTGCTGGGAGCCATTGGGCATGCATGTAGCTCAACCGGGCATGTGTCTGATCCAGATGTACATTAGGAAAATGAGGGGAGATCTGATACAGGGCTCTTCAACCTCCTAACCCTCTCTAAGAAGCACAGCAGATCATCAGAATAAATGAATAGAAAGGTAGTTTGTAAATTAAAATTGCAAATGCTCAACGATAAATATTGTTTTTTGTCTACATGTCATTTAATGGCCTTAATAAAGGTAATTTTACAGATTGCCTAAGAGAAATATTTAAATAATAAGTTTTTTATAATACTATTTAACCAGAAAAATATTTTAATCAGATTCATGAAGGTAAAGCACAGAACAATTCTAAGTTATTTTATAACTATGATAGTAATACAAGCTCAAAAATATTTACTTAATGTAGAGTTAGAGAAAAGAATCATATTTTGAAGAAATTTAAACTCTAAACTGTGGTGATGGACTGCCAGATGCTGTTGAATGCAGTCAATTCTACCATCCATTGTTCTATTAGTAAGAAATGCCTGTAATCTGAACATTTCCCTTTTTAATCCAGTACTATATAATTATTATAGGATTTCATATGTGACCCTGGGACTCATGTAGTAATTCATAATTTTTAAATGGTGGCATTGCATTTTATTTTATTTCAATAATATTACCATAGTTCAGTGCTTTCAGTGCTTTGAAGACTTACTTTCTAGAATATCTTACTTATAATGTACACATGGTGTTCGATTACAAATATATCCTATTCTCTGATCAAGTATTAAAACTCTAGTAAGTAAAGATTTTATTTACTCAATTTCTAGATTAAGATTTCTAAATTTCTCTATATCTCAAAAACCTATTTCTGCTTCTCAAAAAAACTTTTCATTGTTGTCAAATGAATGTAATATTTTTGTTTACTTTTCCAGACCTCTGCCCTTTTATAGTTATAAAATTCACTTTTGCTGCTTTCGCATGCCATAAGCCTTATACCAAAACAATGTACTCTTTTAAAACTACAAGATACAAGTACAAATTTTATCCCTGTACAGATGGTTAATATACTACTGTTTGGTAAAGGGAGGTGGAAGCATGAGAAATACAACCCCAGACCAATTTTCATGGCATTGTTCAAGCATAGAACAATCACAAAGCCCACGTGGGAGCTTCTTCTACATTAAGAATACTCAGCGCATGAAAAGATGCATCAGCCTTTTAAAATGATGGTGCATCTAGCTTTGTTGTTTTCTTAAGAAAACTATTTAACTATTAACTAATGCTAGAAAGATATATTTTTAACTTCTCTCTCAGTTAAAATTCCTGGGCATAAAATTATAGAAATCAAAGCTTTTCCTACACCTACACTCCTATTTGCTTTATTTGAATTGCATGAATTCCCATAGTATTAGGTTTTGTATTCAGGAAACAGCTTTATCATGAATGCCATTAATCCAAGATTTATGTAAAAATTTCTTTATCTAAAAGAAGGAAGTCTATGTTAGCAATCTAAGAACCTATCAATAATGGATGTCAGCATTGATCATCAGTGAACTGGGATGCTGCATTGGAAACAATGACACCAAAGAAAAATGATAGACTTTCTTTTTTTATCAACCAGACTGATAGACTGAGGAAATGCTAAGGATCCAATATTTCCTAATTAGAGTAGAGAAGTTGACAAAAATTTTCCATTGTCTCCTTGTGGATATTACAGTGTAAGCAGAATGATGGTATCTCAAGTGGCTTCAGAGTCCATGGAACACTGTACCCAGAAGGTATCAATCTGGAGGGAATTTTCTAGTAAAGTATGCTGGGCAAGTACTTGGAATTGTGAATTGTCTTTTTTTCTGAGACAGAGTCTCACTCTGTCGCCCAGGCTGGAGTGCAGTGACACAGTCTCGGCTCACTTCAGCCTCCACATCCTGGGTTCAAGCGATTCTCCTGCCTCAGCCACCTGAGCAACTGAGACTACAGGCGTGTGCCACACCACGCCCTGCTAATTTTTTGTATTTTTAGTAGAAACAGGGTTTCACCATGTTGGCCAGGATGGTCTCCATCTCCTGACCTCATGATCTGCCCACCTTGGCCTCCCAAAGTGCTGGGATTACAGGCATGAGCCACTTTGCCAGGCCTGAATTGCCCATTTTAAGACTTACATGGGTGATACAGATCATGGTTCTGAAGATATATAATTTTTTTTCTTTTTTCTTTTTCTTAGAGACAGAATTTCATTCTTGCCCGGCTGGAGTGCAATGGCATGATCATGGCTCACTGCAACCTTGAACTCTTGGGCTCAAGCAATCCTCCTATCCCAGCCTTCTGAGTAGCTAAAATTATAGTTGCACACCACCATGCATGGCTAATCTTTTTTGTATTTTTGTAGAGTCAGGGTCTCATTGTGTTGCCCAGGCTGGTCTTCGACTCCTGGCCTCAAGCAACCTTCATGCCTCAGCCTCCCAAAGTGCTGGGATTATAGGCATTAGCCACTGCTCCCAGCCTTAAAGATTAGTTCTATAAGGTATAACTCTTTCTTCAAGCAAAATCATCATAAAAGAAAAATATATAAGTAGATAAAAATGGAATGGCTCTGGTGAAGATGAAGGGTGAGCAAGGCACTTCTACACATCTTTAGGTCTTTCCAAAGTTCAGTTAGAGAACTCGAGGTTAATCATATTGGCTAACTTTTACTGGGAGTCAGTAGGTGCCATGCATTGTGCTAAGAACTTTACAATCTCTTATCTCATATAATTATTACCACTACCCCTTCCTATGAGAAACAATCCCTTATTAACTCAATTTTACAGATAAAGAATCTGAAAGTCAAGAGTTAAGGTAATTGTTCATGGTCACATGGTAGTAAATAATGGAGCAGGACTTGAACCAGGCTTTCCTGATTCCAAAGCCCAGGCTTTTTAACTGCTATGGTATTAGACCTTCTATGAAAGCATTCAGGTTACAGGTGTCAAATGTTGGGCAGTGCAGTAGGGTGAGAGGAATAATAGTGGCACTGTGCTCGTTCAAAGCAGCCCAATCCCCAAAACACACCAACAAGCCAAGGCACACTGGCTTGCTCTCTATCTGCTCTCTAATCTCCTATCTCCACCTATTATCTCCTTCTGCCCTTCTCCTTTTCTCAGCTACTGATCTGTGCCTCTCTTAGTCTGTGGAATCCTTTGATCCAATTTGACACCTTGTGGTTAAACACAGCCTTAGCCCTGTGACGTTCCCATTGCCTCTCTGATTGAATCTGATACTTGCTTCCGCTTCTCAAGGAGCCCATACATCTGTTTTCAGTGTTGTGATGCCCCAGGTGTGGCCACCAGAAACCCAGATGTGGACAACAGTTGCTACCATGAAAATTCAGAGTGAACATCAAATGCATTTTGGGTTTTTTACTTAGAACAAAAACACAAGACACTTACATACGAGGTGAAGTTGAGTATTCTAGTTCTCACACTTACGTGTGAACTTCCTAATAATTTACTAACTTGAGCAAAAGTATTTCAACATTGCTTTGAAAAGGAAAAGTTAGTTATTATATACTGACATGTAGTCATGAAAAAATACTTTTAAGAAATGTGAGAAACGTAACTGCTTATTTCCTTCTGTCACACAGTATTTATATATGTTATATATATACTGTTTGTATATATGTAATATGTGTGTATACGTATATGTATATATATAGTCTATATAGTACATATAGACTATATAGTCAACATCTCAAATACAATAGACATTTAATATTTGTGTAAAATTAAATGTATAGAAAGCATCTTGTAACATTCAGCAAAAACTCATACAAAGAAAAATACTTGGCTTTCAAAAGGAATTAGAAAAAGTATTTTCACACTGATCCTTCCAAGTTCTCTCCATGACATGGATCAAATGAACCATGAGTTCAAGGAATCTTTATTGCTGCAGGAGGCTGGTCTTGGCTCTCATCACCTCAGCCTCCTAGAAAGGAGTCCTACAGAGGGCCAAGGCAATGAGGCAACCAGACTGCATCTACCTCCACGTTGTTCAGACTCTGCAGTCATTCATAACTTTCTGTCAATGTTTCTTCAAGCCTCTTCAGGCTCCTGTGTCCACCATAGGATCAAATACTCCTATAATTCCCTAAACCCAGGAAAATGCCTGCATCTCTAGAGAAATTTTAAAGTACAGAAGTACTGCCTATTTGTTTGCCAAAATCCCAGCTTTGATAGTTTCTGCTGGGGTTTCAGATTGCATAATAAATAACATTTCCAGAGCTTGGAACTAATTAAGAGAAGGATGCAAGAGTCAATTCAAGATCAAAATACCACTTTAATTATGATAAAGGGTAGTTTGGAGGATGTAGTTTAGCAGCAGAACAGTACAGACTGGCCCACCCACTCGCAGGCCCACCACTTGCAGGCTATCCCTGTACAATTCGGTGTAGAGGAGAAGCACAGAATGCATGTATTCCCTGCAGGAGGGCAGACGCCAAAGAGAAACAGAGAAGGAACATGCTCATCTTCCTTAACATCAGGAGTGGAAGGAGGAATAGTCTGAGGCAAGAATATATACAGACTCTGGCAGTAGTTAATGGCCTGACCATCAGGGACTGACCAGGGGCTTGAGGATTGGAGACAGAGGCATGTGTAAAGACACGAGAGAGTAGGCTCCAAGTGGGAAGATTTTTGTGTCATCTGTTAATGACCACCAGAAGCAGCCACCACAGAAGAATTCCTAAAGAAAGTAGACAAAATTTCTTGGCTAGTTGATGTTAGCCAGCCCTTGCCACTGTCAATCCCAGGACAGACACAATGGGCACATGAACAGACCATCTAGGGTAGAAGAAATGAAGGCTATGTATTGACCCAAGAGCATGGACTCCCACTTCCCAGGGCCAGTCTGGTTATTGCGGCCTCTTGATGTTCAAATTGTCAGCAGTATAGACCGACACTGGGGTCCTCGAGGAGGCCACCCTAGAGGTCCCTTCCATCCTAGGAGGGCCAGCAGTTCATCCTCACAGAGTAAATACTCATTCCAGAAATGGGTTTGCCTTTCTTGTCGACACAGCCTCAGCCAGCATGATTTTCTGGAGGCTTCTGGAAAGCCTGATCCACAGACATGGAATTCCATCCAACATGGTCTCTTACCGGGGAATCTATTTCATAAGGAAGAGATGTGGGTCTGGGCCCATGCCTCCATTTCCTGATTGAATAGGACAGTCATGACTGTTAACAGTGGTGCTTACAATGAATTGATCACAATCAGTTACAGATGTATTTGTTCCTTCTCCACTCCCACTGCTTTACTTGACTAGCCTTAAAAAAGATGAAGAGAAAAAAGAAAATAATGTAGGCTTTCCATTTTTCACTTGGCATTGCCTGAGTAGACATTGTGGAGTTGCTACATTTTGATCTTCTTATGTGCTATTATAGATTGAATTGTGAACCTCTGAAATATGTATGTTGAAGTCCTAACCCCCAGTATGATGCATTTGACTATATTTGGAGACAAGGCTTTTGAAGAGGTAATAAGGTAAAATGAGATCATGTGGGTCCCATAATCCATGACTAGGTGTCCTTATAATAAAAGGAATTGGAACAGAGATATACACAAAGGACACACCATGTGACGACAAATAGAGAAGATGGCCATCTACAAGCCAATAAGCAAGGTCTTAGAATGAAGTCAACCCTGCTGACCTTTTTTTTTTTTTTTTTTAGGGAAGGCAGACTGTTACATGCGGCATCTATTTGGATCTGCCTGGAGTTCTGAGAGATCCGATGTAAGTTCCTACATTTTCTTACAAAAAGACCTTGAGAACTTATTTGGAGGTTCTAGCAAAACTCAGAAAGAGCACAAGTAATCTTATATCCTTGACCAAAGAACAGTTATATCCCTTGCTAGAACCTGATGTATGTCCCTTGGTTTATCAGAAGTTATCAAATCAGCTATCTTAAAAACCCAGAAAAAGCATAGCTGCTCTTATATCCTTGACCAAGGAACAGTCCTCCTCAATCAGCGTGCAGCTTCAGGAGGGACATACATGGAGCAGTGAGGAAGGGGACACTCACTGAGCCAGTCAGATCAGCTGAGTCAACCCTGGGGCTCATGGGGGTGACAGATGTTGCAGCAACTTGCCCTCACATCCTGTGCCCACACCTTGATTTCAGACTTCCAGCCTCCAGAACCGTAAGAAGATAAATTTCTGTTGTTTCAGCTACCCAGTCTGTGGTATTTGTTATGGCAGCCCTAGCAAACTAATACACATGCTAATTTAATAATAACTAGCATTTATAATTGGATTTACAGCTTACAAAGCACTTTTTTGAATCTCATAAAAATCCCAGTGGTTGATAGGATGCTATCATTTTCATTTAGGAAACTGAGGACATGGGAAACCCTCACTATGTAGGGATCACACAGTAAGAGGCAAATTAGGTTTTGAACCCAAATATTTTGATTCTAGCTCCTGTCTGCCAAGTGAGTCCTCTGTTTAAAAACCGTCAGTGACAGCCAGGCATGGTGGCTCATTCCCGTAATCCCAGCATTTTGGGAGGTCGAGGCACGCAGATTACTTGAGGTCAGGAGTTTGAGATCAGCCTGGCAAACATGGTGAAATACTGTCTCTACTAAAAATACAAAAATTAGCCAGGTGTGGTGGTGTACATCTGTAATTCCAGCTACTAGGGAGGCTTAGGCAGGAGAATCACTTGAACCCAGGAGGCAGAGTTTGCAGTGAGCTGAGATTGCACCATTGCACTCCAGCCTGGGTGACAGAGCAAGACTCTGTCAACAACAACAATAACAACAAAAACAATAAACCCTCAGTGGCTTTCCATTGCCCAAACTGTTTCCTGAGAATGACATGCAATGTCCCTTACATGCCAGTGCAACCTAGCCTTCCATTTCCATCTACCATCATTCACTTCCTTTCAACTCATGTTTTATCAGTATAGAATTAGTCAGCACTCTTCATAAATCATATTCACCTTACTTTTTCATGCCATTATGTGAGCTGTATCTCCAGCTGAGAGGCCTTCTCTGCTTTCTCAACTTGACAAATTACTGGGCATTCTTCAAATGTCCAACTCAAATATTACCTTCCCTGTGAACCACATCATGACTTTCTCTGTGCTCCCATATTTTGTATGTATTTTCATTATTGCACTTATGAGATAGGAGGCAAATTAACAGAGTGGAAAGGACTAGGGCTTTGGAGCCAGGCACACATAGGATCAAATCCTGACTCTGCCATGTTTCATTCAATCCAATAGCTTTTATTGAATACGAATTACATGAAAAGCACTGAGCCATGTTCCAGGGAAACAAAGATGACAAAGCTGTACTCACCTGAAAAATTACAATCCTAATGCAATATACTTGAGGGTTCAGACAAATAGTACATTAAAACTTTGAGAGACAAGTGCACTATACAAAGGAGAGCAAAAGAAAGGCAAGGCAACTTCCTACGCCTCGGTCTCCTCATCTGCGAATGGGGAGATGTACACCTGCCCCTTACAGTTGGTGGTAGGATTAAATGCTATCGTATATAAATTGTCTAGTAAAATGCCTGACATTAAGTACTCTAAATACTGTTATGTTGTAGTTATTTCTGTGTTTCTGTCTCTCCTACTTAACCTTGGGAGTTCCTTAAGGTTCAGGAACAGTCTTATTCATCTTTTTTCATTAATGTTGGTTGAATGAGATCATGAATGTATGGAAGCCTGAGAATGTGTTTCAGGATCTTGTCTATTCTAAGACCAAGGTAAGAAGATTAAGGAACCAAAGAAACTGTAACAGCCCTAAAAAACTTGTAAAAAATATTCCCTTTCTAAATTAGTAGAACAAGGCTGGGCATGGTGGCTCATGCTTGTAATCCCAGCACTTTGGGAGGCCAAGGCGGGTGGTTCACTTGAGGTCAGGAGTTTGAGACCAGCCTGGCCAACATGGTGAAACCCTGTCTCTACTAAAAATACAAAAATTAGCCAGGTGTGGTGGTGGCCACCTGCAGTCCCAGCTACTCAGGAGGCTGAAGCATGAGAACTGCTTGAACCTAGGAGGCATAGGTTGCAGTAAGCTGAGATCTTGCCACAGCACTCCAGCCTCGGCAACAGAGCGTCTCAAGAATAAATAAATAAATAAATAAATAAATAAATAAATAAGATTAGTAGAACAAATAAGCCTCCCTGAGGTGATGTATGTCCCCTGGTTTATCAAAAGTTATTAAATCTGCTGCCTTAAAAAACTCAGAAAGCAGGCTAGGCACAGTGGCTCACACTTGTAATCACCTGAGGCCAGGAGTTCGACACCAGCCTGGCCAGCATGGTGAAACTTCATCTCTACTAAAAATACAAAAGTTAGCCTGCCTGGCGTGGTGGTGATGCCTGCAACCCCAGCTACTTGGGAGGCTGAGGCATGACAATCTCTTGAACCCAGGAGGTGGAGGCTGCAGTGAACCAAGATTGTGACATTACGCTTCAGCCTGGGCGACAGAATGAGACTCAAAAAAAAAAAAAAAAAAACAAAGTAAAACAAAAAATCCCCAATAACTCAGAAAGCAACAAGTCCCAGACAGGTGGATTTTGATAAGAAAAAGAGGAGTAGTAAGTATAGGTCTGACCAAATTTAATCCAAATTTCCTGATCTTTTTCCCTTTCAACGATTACCAATGCCTTATTACAGAGAATTTTAAACATGTATTTAACTAAGAAGTTGGTCAATGATGGAAAGTCAGAAGATCAATGTGTCAGAAACTCCTCCGCTTTTTCTTTTTTCTTTTTTTTTTTGCCTCGTGGCAACCCTTAAGGAGAATCCTGGGAACATAGTAAAAAAACACTGCTTTAATATATTCTATAAATACCATGCACTTAAATAGAAGCTTCTAAGTCTTCAACAATTATTGTTTTTAGCACCAGAAAAAAAAAAAGATTATGAGATAAATACACATTGTCTTCAAGGTCATATTCTCTTATAACAACCCCAAGCTGTTAACTGTGAGAGTTAATTGTAATTTAAGAGAGTTAACTTGTAATTTAAGCACATTTTAAATAGCTTAACAAATCTTTGTCCAGTGAAGCATTCCTAGAGGAGATGTCATACTTCTAAGTTAATCTGAAAGGTTCTCAGCTATATGTGCAATATGAATTTATGCTCCAAATTACCAAATCCAGATTCTACTTTTCACCATTCCATTGATTTTTTTTTTCAGTTTGTATGCAGATTCTGCCAAGCAGGTGGTCTGTAGCTCGCAATTGACAACACCTACCAGATGTTAAGTTTACACATTGCTCCAATTTAAATGCTTAATTGCTCTCACTGCACTCAATTTACAGCTCATAAACCCCTCCCAGATGGCCCCCAAACCTCTTTGTCAATGATAGATTCTAAAGTTAAATGAACCGTAGTGTCTCTAGGTAGAAAATCACATATCTGAATAATCTTACACTCTTTGAATGTTTATAATTATTTGTTAGAAAAAAATTAAGATCTGAGGGTTTTGTTTTTTATTTTATGTTTATTTTTAACTTTTCGAGACAGAGTCTTGCTCTCTTGGCGAGGCTGGAGTGCAGGGCTGCAACCATTGCTCGCTGCAGCCTCAACCTCCGGGTCTCAAGCAATCCTCCTGCCTCAGCCTCTCAAGTAGCTGGGACCACAGGTGTGTACTACCATACCTGGCTAACTTTTTACTTCTTCGTAGAGACAGGGTCTCACTATGTTGCCCAGGCTGGCCTTGAATTCCTGGGCTTACGTGATCCTCCCGCCTCGGCTTCCCAAAGTACTGGAATTACAGGTGTGAGCCACCTTGCCCAGCCTAAGGGTTTTATTTAAGTTAGCTTTGGAGAGAAATAAAAGTTTCAACAACTGTCATATCTTCTACTAGTCCCTTAACATACTTGTCTTTAAAACTGGAACCTAAGGTTGTGACCTACCCTTATATTTGTATAGTGTCCTGGATAACAGGGAGGATAAAGTAAATATTAAATATTTTGTAGACAATGACTGTATCATTACACACTATCCCAATGTCAATGGCATCTAACTAAGATAAAGAATACGGGTACTGTAAATGTGGTAGTCTGGTGGGAGAGTCTGAAGGCTCTTCTACTGTCTGCCTGCCCCCTTACCTGGGAAGCTGAATGGTGATTTTGAAAGAGGTCATTTCATTCAACTCTCTCTTTTTGTAGATGAGGACACGGAGTCCCAGAAAGCTCAAGTGGATTGCTTAGCCGGTGAGTGAGGCGGGGATCTCAACTCATGGCCTCTTTAGAAAGCATCTTAACCACTTGATCACCCCAGGGTACCCCAGTTTGTTGCCATCAGCGTTAGAAAGGAGAAAAGGCTGAATTCAAGTAAGTCTTTCTTAAACCTCTACAAGATACAGAAATAAGTTTTTATTCAACCAATGATGTATACCCAGGTACTTTCTGCTTAAGTCAAACTGTATATGAAAACAGAGATTTACATGAGGCTGAATTACAGAGTTCTTCTTGACTTAATTAAAAAAGATTCATTATTGGATTTCCTTAAATATCTAGTACCCCTAGTGAATTTTTAAGTTCACTTATGCCAGCCTCAAAACACACTTATTATGTAAATTAAGGTATTTATGCATTTTAATTGATTAGCAAGTGTTTACAAAGTACCTAACACTATGCCAGGTGCCATACAATTTTTAAAAATAATAAGTTCACTATAGGCCATGTTCCCTGCTAACAGAAAGTTTACATTCCTGTGTGGGCACAAGACAAATGAAACAACTCGAAAAAGCAAAACAGTATATAATGAAGTGTTAAGTTGTACAATATGAAAGGCCATGTATAATAAAGGAAAAAAAGACAAGTAAAACACTTTACAAAATTCAAACATCTCTGAACTCATTTTATTTGTGTGTTTTTCTTTTTATTCATGGACTAGCAAACAGAAACAGGTTAAGGGCAATATAGATGAGAACTGTCCTTTACTCTCTTTGAAATACGGTCATTAGAGAGGTTTCTAAGTTTTGACACCTCCTAATGGTAACTGTCCAACTGCACTTAATGTTCTATAACAATTTTTGTTGCCAAAAAACAGTGGGGAAAACTTTAATTATCTACTTTTCAAAGTTTTCTTTAAATAAGAGAGACTGAATGGTGTAGGGGTCAAGCACATAATCTCTGAGCTAGACTGCGTCAGTCTGAACATCAGCTTTGCCACTTACTAGCTATTTGAGCCTGGGCAAGTGTTCCCTCTCTGTGAAACGGGAATCATAGTAGTACTTTCTTTATGACATTATATTGAGGATTAACTCAGTGAACACTTGAAAAGCAATTAGAATAGTGCATATCACATAGTAATCATAATATAAATGTTTGCTAAATAAATTAGAACAAATCACAATAAAGACTATTCTTATATTTAGGTTATACCGACAATAATTTACATTTTTGCTAACTTGGGAAAATTATTTAACTTCTCTGGGCCTTGGGTCATTTAATAATGAACAACTGGCCAGGTGCTGTAGCTCACACCTGTAATCCTACCACCTTGGGAGGCCAAGGTGGGAGAATCTCTTGAGCCCAGGAGTTTGCCACCAGCCTAGGCAACATGGTGAAACTCCATCTCTACTAAAAAAGTACTAAAATTAGCAGGTGTGATGGTGTGCACCTGTAGTCCCAGCTACCCCGGAGGCTGAGGTGCAAGGATGGCTTGAGCCCAGGAGGCAGAGGTTGAATTGAGCTGAGATCTCAACACTGCCCTGCAGCCTGGGCAACAGAGCCAGGACCTGTTTCAAAATAATAATAGCAATAATAATAAAACAACTATGTGTCAGTTACTTTTTCAAAAATAGATTTTCTTTTATTTTTATTTAAAAAAATATTTTATAGAGATAGGATCTCCCTGTATTGACCAGGCTGGTCTCAAACTCTTGACCTCAAGCAAATCTCCCACCTCGGCCTCCCAAAGTGCTGGGATTACAGGTATGAGCCACTATGCCTGGTCAGATTTTATTTTCTAGAACAGGTTTAGATTTACAGAAAAATTGAATTTTGAGGAGTACTGGTAAAGTGTTTTGGAGAATGTTCTCCAATTGGAATTTGATGTTTTTCTTGTCTTAAATTGGGCTCATGAGGCCATGGGAGGAAGATCATAGAGGCAAAGTGCCATTTTTGTCACGTCTTATCCCTATACATACTATCATCATGATTTATGACTGCTGATCACTGGCTGAGGTGGTTTTTGTCAGGTTTCTCCACTGTAAAGTTATTCTTTTTCCTCTCTTTCCATAATTTTTGGAGGGAAGTCACTACATGCAGCCCACACATAAGGAGTGGATGTATGCTCCCTTCTTAGGGGGACAGAGTATCTATATAAATTATTTGGAATTCTTCTGTATGGGCAATTTGTCTCTCCACCCCCACATGCACCCTTATTAATTTATTCAATTATGTATTTATAGCACTATTAACTCATGGGTGCTTGTTTTATACTTTAGGTCATAATTCAATATTACTTTTATTTTCATTTTTTTGCTCAAATTGTTTCCCCTTTGGTCATCGGGAACTCTTTCAGTTGGCTCTTATGCCGTCTTTGACATAATCCAACAACATGATTTTTTTTTCTAGCACTTCCTTACTTTTTGGCACTACGACATGCCCTAGGCACATCTTGTGTCTTTCCTGCCCCAGTTCTAGAATCAGTTGTGTCTCCAAAAGCCCTTAGATCCTTTTATTAGATAATGGTATTAGGAACCAAGATCTGGATGGTAGGTGTCTGTGTGCTAGAGAATATGCTAGGTCTTTTAGGACTTCTCAGCTAACAGATCAAATAAATATATAGGTGTATACCAACCAGTGTATATATATCTGTCTATAAAAATTTTTATATGGGTCAAGTGCAGTAGCTCGTGCATGGAATTCCAGCTACTCAGAAGGCTGAGGCAGGAGGACCACTTGAGGCCAGGAGTTTGAGACCAGCCTGGGCAACATAGAGAGACCCATCTCTTAAAAATTAAAAATAAATTAGCTGGATGTGGTGGTGCATGCCTGCAGTCCCAGCTATTCAAGAGGCTACGGTGAGAGCATCACTTGAGCCCAATATTTCAAGGCTGCAGTGAGCTATAGTCATACCACTGCATTTCAGCCTAGGCAACAGAACAAGACCCTATTTCTTAAAAAATATATATTTTTATATTAAGTTAAATATGAGTTCTTACTAATATGTCCAACTTTAGTCCATTAATATGTGGATCATTCTAGCTTTTTCATTAATATGTGGATCATTCTAGCTTTTTCTCCTTATCTGTAAATTCCCACTCCAACATTGAGAAACCTGGCTCCCACAATCTGCCATCTATTTACTCAATTATTTCATTCCAGGACACATGTATAGCAGTAGCAGAATTGTTAACCCATGCCCTCAAATGAAACAACTTTATCAACTGAAGCAGCCTTCTTTTTAAAATTTATTTTTATTTCAATAGCTTTAGAGGTACAGGTGGTTTTTGGTTACATGGATAAACTGTATAGTGGTGAAATCTGGGCTTTTCGTATACCCATCACCTGAATAGTGTGTAGTATACCCAACAGGTGATTTTCTTCCCCCTCTCCTTCTACCCTCCTTCACTTCTGAGTCTCCAGTGTCCATTGTATCACTCTGTATGCCTTTGCATATCCATAACTTAGCTTTCACTTATAAGTAAGAATATACGGTGTTTGGTTTTCTATTTTTGAGTTACTTCACTTAGAATAACGGCCTTCAGTTCCATCCAAGTTCCTGCAAAATACATTATCTTGTTCTTTTTATGGCTGAGTAGTATTTCATGGCATATGTATATTACATTTTCTTTATCCACTCATCTGTTGATGGGCACTTAGTTTGATTCCATATCTTTGTAATGGTGAATTGTTCTGCAATAAATATACCCATGCAGGCATCTTTTTTTTTTTTGACAGACTCTTGCTCTGTCGCCCAGGCTGGAGAGTAGTGGTGTGATAGCTCACTGCAACCTCCACCTCCTGGATTCAAGCAATTCTGCCTCACTCAGCCTCCTGAGTAGCTAGGATTATAGGCATGTACCACCACATACACAGCTAAATGTTGTATTTTTGGTAGAGAGGGGGTTTCACCATGTTGGCCAGGCTAGTCTTGAACTCCTGACCTCAGATGATACAGCTGCCTTGGCTTCCCAAAGTGCTGGGATTACAGGCATGAGCCACTGTGCCCAGCCACATGTCTTTTTTATATAATGACTTCTTTTTCTTTGGGTAGATACCTAGTAGTAGGATTACTGGATCAAATGATAGATTTACTTTGAGTTCTTTGATAAATCTCCATACTTTTTCCCATAGAAGTTGTATTTACATTTCCACCAATAACATACAAGCATTCCCTTTTCACCACATCTGCGTCAACATCTATTGTTTTTTTATTTTTTCAAATGGCCATTCTGACTGGGGTAAGGTGGTATCTCATTGCGGTTTTAATTTGTATTTGCCTGATGATTAGTGATGTTGAGTATTTTTCATATGTTTTGGCCCTTTGTATATCTTTTTTGAGAAACGCCTATTCATATCATTTTCCCTGTTTTTAACGGGATTATTTGTTTTATTTTTGCTGATTTGAGTTCCTTGTAGATTTTGGATATTAGTCCTTTGTCAGATGCATAGTTCGCAAATATTTTCTCTCATTCTAAAGGTTGCCTTTTTACTCTGTTGATTATTTATTTTGCTATACAGAAGCTTTGTAGTTTAAGTCCTATTTATTTTTGTTTTTATTGTATTTTTAAAGAAGTGTTCTTACATGCTTTTAGTACACAATTTCTTTT
The DNA here is from genome assembly GCA_004027715.1 of Plecturocebus donacophilus. Taxonomy (NCBI): domain Eukaryota; kingdom Metazoa; phylum Chordata; class Mammalia; order Primates; family Pitheciidae; genus Plecturocebus; species Plecturocebus donacophilus. The sequence goes on from PVKP010006513.1 coordinate 33,946, forward strand.
GCCTTTAGGTTTAAAGATTCCACTTATTTCCAAAGTAACTTTAGGTCAGTATGTGATCCCCTACTTCCTTCAGTGAGGTCGTTTCATACATTTTTAATACAGTTAGATTTTACTGCCATGGTCTGCTTCCCTTCCTGGAACTCTCCTACCTCCTAAATGACTTTACTTAATCTGCATACATTATGGTTCACTCTTTGTGTTGTACAGTTCTGTGAATTTTGACAAATGCATAATGTCATATTTCTACCATTACAGCATCATACCAAATAATTTCACCTCCCTAAATATCTCCTGTGCTTCATCTTCATAATGAACCCCTATTCTGAATCCCTGGAAATTGCTAAAGATTTATCGTCTCTATAGTTTTGCCTTTTCCAGAATGTCATATAATTGGAATTGTGCAATGTATAGCCATTTTAGACTGGGTCCTTTCATTAAGAAATATGCATTGAAGTTTCCTCCATGTCATTTCATGGGTTGGTAGCTTATTTCTTTTTTTTTTTCTTTTTTCTTTTTTGAGATGAAGTCTTGCTCTGTCACCCAGGTTGTGGTGCAGTGGCGTGATCTCGGCTCACCACAACCTCTGCCTCCCGGGTTTCAAGTGATTCTCCTGCCTCAGGCTCCTGAGTAACTGGGATTACAGGCATGTGCCACCAAGCCAGGCTAATTTTTGTATTTTTTAGTAGAGACGGGGTTTTGCCATGTTGGCCAGGCTGGTCTCAAACTCCTGATCTCAGGTGATCCCCAGGCCTCGGCTTCCCAAAGTACTGGGATTACAGGCGTGGGCCACCGTGCCTGGCCGATGGCTCATTTCTTTTTATCTCTGAATAATATCCCATTAGATGAATGTACAATTTATCCAGTCAAACAATATTTTAATAATTGAAAAGGTAAAGCTAAAGAAGAAATTATCTTTATTCTGGAGAAGCTCAGTCATTGGCGTTGGTGGTACATAGCTAAAGGATAGAATGATAAGAGGCATATTACATTAAATTTTTTTTTTTTTTTGAGATGGAGTCTTGCTCTGTCGCCAGGCTGGAACACAGTAGCGCAGTCTTGGTTCACTGCAACATCCGCCTCCTGGGTTTAAGCGATTCTTCCGCCTCAGTCTCCCGAGTAGCTGGGACCACAGGTGTGTGCCAAATGCCTGGCTAATTTTTGTATTTTTAGTAGAGACGGGGTTTCACTGTGTTGGCCAGGATGGTCTTGACCTCTTGACCTTGCGATCTACCCACCTCGGCCTCCCAAAGTGCTGGGATTACAATATTACAATATTACATTACCTTTAAAGTGCTGTGGGCACCCACAGAAGATAATGGGTGTCTACATGAGAATGTGATGAGGTATACGTACAGAGAAAAGTTGGCATTTGTCTTGGGCCTTGAAGAAAAAGTAGGTGTTTGGGGGTGAGGTGGGAAGGGAGGAAGAAGGTGAGTGGAGAAAAGGAACTTGTGGACAAATATTGCTAGAAGGTGAGAGAGACTGTGTCAGGTCCCAGGTAACAGTGTATTTCCCCTCATCTGCATATATGACCCCAGAGTTGGATTTGCAGATGAGGAGGAAGGGGCTTTGCGGTGCCCTTTCGCTCTGATAATAACAGTAACTCTCACTTATAGAGCAACCTACTACCATGTGTCAGAACCAGTGCTGGGCACTTCACACACATTTTTTCTCGTAATTCTTCATGTTACACATGTGCATGTGTAACACACATACCTGCAAAGCTGCAAAAGAACTCTATCATTCTTCCTGTTGGAAGCTGACACTCCAAATGGAGTTGCTGTTCACTTGTGTGAGATGACTAAAGAGATGCTGTCTCACATGCCCTTTGAATCTGGCTGCAGCAGCCGCTTTCAGCCGTTTCTCACTCCAGCTCCTCTTCTCAAGGTCCCAAAGCTTTAGAAAAGCTGTGACATTATCACTTACTGCATTCCCCAGCAACCTCCTCTTTTTAAATCAGGATCAGGTCTCCAGCACATCGCATTTTTTGGGGGTGCGGGGGATGGGGAGGACAGAGTCTACCTCTGTCCCCCAGGCTGGAGTGCAGTGGCAAAATCTTGTCTCACTGCAACCCCTGCCTTTCGGGTTTGATTCTCCTGCCTCAGCCTCCTGAGTAGCTGGGATTACAGGCACATGGCACCACACCTGGCTAATTTTTGTATTTTTAGTAAAGACAGGGTTTCACCACGTTGGTCATGCTGATCTTGAATTCCTGACCTAGTGATCCGCCCACCTCACCCTCTTAAAGTGCTGGGATTACAGGTGTGAGCCACCTCACCCGGCCCACATTTTTTTCCCCCTACCTCTGTGACTCTTTGTTTACCTACACAATTCCAGGAATAAGTGATGATAGGAATTCGGAATAGTATGGGAGAGCACCAAGCTTTTCTTTTGTGAAAGTAATAAAATGAGGTCAACTTTCTCTTTACTCTGCCCAATGGAGGTTTTCTAAAGAAAGTCAAAGCCATTCTGTTAATCTGCAATTAGACTGCCTACTTCCTACTCAAAGAGTTAAAACTGAGCTTTTTTCCCTCATGTTGACTCTGTAATATGCAGCAAGGCCTTGGGATTGGACCAACACTCCGTGGAGCACATTAGAACAGCAGTGGTAAGAAATAAAAGATTTACAAGAATGTGGAAACTGGAAAAAGAGAAGCCTCAATTCCACTCTGTTTGGTTCTCATGACTCTTGGCACTGTAAGATGACTTGTCAATTTCTACCGAAACCAAATGACCAGATTGGGATAATCTTTGATGAAGACTTGGCCAACTCTATTGACTCTACAGATCTCTGTCATATTTCAACTAATGCAATCCTCTAGAGAATGTGCACTGAGTGACACATCACATAGCTAAAAATAAAGCAGCAGTTAATTTGACACCCACTACTAGATAATAAAAATAGAACCACCAAGTGACTCATAATTATTATTTCCAACATTTCGAAAACTGGTAATTGAGTTTCCTGTATGCATTTCCTGAGAGGCAAACTCTTCCAAAAATTAAACTCAAATTTGTTGTAGAATCTGAAGAACTATAGATACTCACAATTGCACAAATATAAACATGAGTCCTCTTCCTAATGTGGTTTGCTAATATTTAGTTTATAGTTGTTATCATTGTATCATTATTGTAATTACACCTTCCCTTCCCCTTTAGAAAAAAAAAGTTATTTTAGTCAAGTTTAACTAGAGGTAGTTGTGTATACTGTACAACTAATTCTGCTGCTGTACCAAAGCATCCTGAGAGTAGGTGTGTATTTCAAGTGTTCTTGTACCCTCCATCCAGTGGAGGCTTTCAGCTGTCCTCTAATATTCGTGGTACTAGATCCTCCAGTTTTTGTGTTTTTTTTTTTTGAGACAGAGTCTCGTTGTATTGGCAGGCTGGAGTGCAGTGGCGCGATCCCGGCTCACTGCAACTTCCGCTTCCGGTTTCAAGCAATTCTCCGTCCTCAGCCTCCGGAGTAGCTGGGACTGCAGGCACGGACCACCACGCCGGGCTAATTTTTTGTACTTTTAGTAGACATGGGGTTTCACCATGTTGGCCAGGATGGTCTCGATCTCTAGACCTCGTGATCCGCCCACCTCGGCCTCCCAAAGTGCTGGGATTATAGGCGTGAGCCACCGCGCCGGCCAATCCTCCAGTTTTTAAGTGGGTCACATGGACACTCAGAGTAAAAACCATGTTTCCAGCCAGAGCGGTGACTCACGCCTGTAATCCCAGCACTTTCAGAGGCCGAGGCAGGTAGATCACTTGAGGTCCGGAGTTTGAGACCAGCCTGGCCAATATGGTGAAACCCTGTCTCTACAAAACTTAGCCGGGGGTGATGGTGCACACCTGTAATCCCAGATACTGGGGAGGCGGAGGCAGAAGAATCCCTTGAACCTGGGAGGAGGAGGTTGCAGTGAGCCAAGATCACATCATTGCACTCCCGATTGGGCAACAGGAGTGAAACTCCACCGAGTGAAACTTCCTCAGCCTGCCTTACAGACAGCTGTGGCCTGGTACCTAAATTCAGGCAAATGAGATGCAAGCATAAATACTATATAGCAGTCTTCAAGAACCTTTCTTAATTGCACTTTTTTTCTCTGTTCCTTCCTTCTTCCTGATGGCTTGGTGGTGGAGCTGATGGCTGAGGGTGAGCAGCTATCTTGGACCGTGGAGTGATCTTAGAAGAGAACTCCGGCCCAGATCAACTTCATGGAACAAGGTCACCACACCAGTTCTGGCCTGTCTTACTCTGGGCTTCTAAGTGGGATAAATTTCTGTCTTGCTCAGGCAACTGTCACTTGCAATGAAACATAATTCTAGCCAATAAGCCCCACAATCTCTAGTTTATCCTAGCATGTCACTGAAGCAAAATATATAATAATAAATGTTTGTTGAATAAGTGTTGCAAATTTGGGCTTTGGGAAAGTACATTGTTGTCGTTAGTCCAGTTCAGGAGGTGAAAGAGGACAGCAGTGGGGTCATCCAAGGCCAGAAGGAAATGAGACCAAGTGACTCAAGCAACCAGGAGACCACCGACTATCAGGCATATAAGAAAGGAATAGTCAAAGCTAATGCTCAAAGAAAGAAGATAGCACTCAGTCTGGGGAATCTGGGTAAGAGAAGTTTGGAAACATCCATCTCGTCCATCTCTGGTCTGGAGGATAGTGAGCAAGTAGCTCAGAGTCCACAGTTAGCAGTTCTCAACTGGGAGCAATTTTGCTCTTCAGAGGACACTGGCAACATCTGGAGACATTTTTGGTTGTCACAACTGGTTGGGGAGGAGTGATGCTATGGGCATCTAGTGTATAGAGGCCGGGGCTGCTGCTAAAAGTCCTACCATGCCCAGGACAACCCCCAAAGCAAAGAATTGTCTGGCCTAAATGTTGATAGTGCTCAGGAAAAGAAACCCTGGTCTAGCTGACTGTGGTTGTACAGTTTGGGCCCCAAACTGCAGCTACTCTTGGAGTTCAGGCAAGAGGGAAGATGGGTCACTTAGCCAGCCTGGATAACAGCTTGGAAGTAGACAATCCAGACTTGCGTTCCGCATCATTAAGCAGACTTTGTGACTAAGCTGAATACCTGCAAATTGCTCTCTGAATATTAAGTAGCTTATGCCACAGAGTTCTTCCCACAAGACAAAGATAATTATGCCCTACCCCAGGCTAACAGAGACTGTGACAGGCTCACAAGCCATTAAGTAGAGTCTGAAATATAAAACAGGTATACATTGGGATTCTAAGGTCTCAGAGAAGCTCCCTTGCATACCAAATGTAGAGAAAGGAGTAGAACTGACAAGCGGCTTCTCTTCTGATGTGAGTCCTAAATGTGGGAATCATCGGTCACCACATTCTCAAGGCCAGGGCTTGTGTCGGAGAAGGTCCATGCCAGAGGAGGCTGAGAGGGCAGATGTATTATTGATTCTGCAGGTGACCTGCTGTTTGAACTGAAGAAACCCTCTGACTTTTCCAGGCACTAGTTTTCCTTATAGCGTGAAAGTCAAAATTATCATTAGCTGGAGGGGAGGCCTGAGGGAAAGAGAGAGGAAGAGCAAATTGATTGAGCCGCTTAGGCTGCTGAGCCCTATGTGCATAAATCAGTAAGCCTAAACCTCAGAATATCCCTAGTGGCTCGAGGATGACAGCATTATGGAAATAAAGTCCTTTTTATATTCCTTCATTTGTATTAGCATACATACATTTACTTCTTATATTTATGAGATCCTAATAAACTTTTTCAAAAAAGTTTTTTTTTTTTTTTTGCCAAACTGAAATAAATGTTAATTGCATGCTTATTAAACCCAAAGCACTATGCTTGGTGTTATGTGGTTTCTGCCCACAAAAGACTTTCATTCCAGTAGAGAGGCAAAGATTCACACAAATAAATCACAATACAAGGTAGAAAGTCATAACGCCATAAGAGAGACATAAATAGAGTGCTGTGGATTCACAGGGAATGGAATACTTAATATGTTTGGAAGAGGTAGATTCAGTTATTCATTATTTTGTTTAAAAAATATTTCTCGCACTTCTGCTATATCCTAGGCAGTCTGCTAAATGACAGAGTTTCAAAAATGAATGACAGCAAGCCCTTAGCTGAATGGGAAAGAGAAAAGTATATCAAGAGTGGCATTTGAGCAACATAATGTTGAAAGTTCTGCTAATGTCAGATTTTGGAATGGAAGTAGGTAGAAAGAAAGTGTATTCCAGGCAAAGGAAAAAATAAGCAAAATCTCAAAGCAGCAAACCAGCTTGTATTTCATCAGCCTCCACGTGTGGTTTCCCACTACTACTGAATCCCAATCCCCACCCACTCGCAACAGTTAATTTAGGAGGGGGCTTCTCCTTCAGCATGTTCTGTAATACAAATCCTCTGTGAGAAGGTTGGTTTGTTTACCAGAAGCACAGTATTTCTCTTATTAGCAATTATCTAGGTTGTTTCTGATTGGAAACTGTAACTGAAACAATACCATGAACATCCTTATACATGTGTCTTTGTGTACTTATGTGAATATTTTCTACAGACTAAAGTTTTAAAATAGGGTTATAAGAAACCAATTTCAAGGTTGAGTCATCAAAGAACAGGATCTCAGATTCCCAGGGAGATGAGCGGTGAGTCCCCCTCCAAGGGAAGATGGAAGGCTCTGAAGACAAATGTCACCTGCCTCCTAATTTTGTCTAGTGGAAGCTCTGCCTATAACCTCAAAACTGGGGTTTTCTTCCAGTCACAGCGGCTCCCACCTATAATTCCAGCACTGTAGGAGGCTGAGGCAGGAGAATTGCTCGAGGTCAGGAGTTTGAGATCAGTCTGGGCAACACAGCAAGATCCTGTCTGTATATATATTAGCCAGGTATGGTGGTGTGTGCCTGTAGTCCCAGCTACTTGGGAGGCTGAGGTGGGAAGATCACTTGAGCCCAGGAGTTCAAGGCTACAGTGAGCTGTGATGGAGCCACTGCACTCTAGCCTGGGTGACAGAGCAGGGAGATTTTATCTCTAAAAAACAAAAACAAAACTGAGGTTTGCCAAATAGGTCTGCCTTCTAGCGCTCTCTCTTGAGACCCATTTCTCTCTGGGTGTACTAAGCATTGCACTAACACTCCCCAACAGACAAGTGGAAGTAGCACCAACATTTTAAGATATACTATGGGTGAAAATCTTAACACTGAGAAATATATACCCATTAACCTTTTACCTGTCATTGAAAAAAAAGGGGCCCTATTTTATCCTAGCTCTTGACAGTAAGTGCTTTGAAACCCCTGGGTCTGATGCAAGTGTCAGGGCCCTTGTCAAATCCTGCTTCTCTCGTTTTGCTTCGCTGAAGGGCATGAGCACTGAGCAGAGAAGGAGCAATAGGAGCTACCCCTGCTCAAAATTATCTGTCCCCTACATCCTACCAGGAGAGTCAACAAATCGCTCATTCCTTTTTTCTTTTTAAAAAAATTTACATACAATTTACATACCATAAAATTCACCATTTAAAAATGTAAGGTTCAGTGTTTTTGAATATATTCGCAAGGTTGTTCAGCTATCACTATCTAATTCCAGAACATTATTACCCCCAAAAGAAATTCTGTGCCTGGCCGGGCACAGTGGCTCATGCCTGTAATCCCAGCAATTTGGGAGGCTGAGGCAGGTGGATCACTTAAGGTCAGGCGTTTGAGACCAGCCTGACCAACATGGTGAAATCCTGTCTCTACTAAAAATACAAAAATTAGCTTGGCGTGGTGACATGTGCCTGTAGTCTCAGCTACTGGGGAGGCCGAAGAGGAGAATCGCTTTAACCTGGGAGGTGGAGGTTGCTGTGAGCAGAGATCATCCCACTGCACTCCAGCCTGGGCAACAGAGCAAGACTCCATCTCAAAAAGAAGACAGTCCCTCTCTATCTCTTCTCCCTCATCCCCTCATCTTCTACTTTAGGTCTTTATGGATTTGCCTATTCTGAACATTTCATGTGAATGTAAACATACAAAACATGATCTTCTGTGACTGGCTTCTCTCAATAAGCATGATGTTTTCAAGGTTCTTCTGTGCTGTAGCATGTATCAATGCTTTACTCCTTTTTATGGCCGAATAAGATTGTATTGTATAAATAACCATATTTTTAAATGCATCCATCTGTTGATGGACATTTGAGTTGTTTCCACTTTTTGGCTATTATGAACAATGCAGCTATGATCATTTGTGTATAAGGTTTTTTTTTTAGGTGAAAGAAGTTTTAATGAAGAATATGAAATGCTTTCTGAATGTGCATGTGATCTTTGTGCAGAGGCCATGCTAATCTCTGTATTGTTCTAATTTTATTAGGTTGGTGCAAATGTAATTGCGGTTTTTGCATTGTTGAAATTTGCTGTTTAATACTGGAATACATTCTTAAATAAATGTGGTTATGTTAGACATCATTTTAATGCACATTTCTTGCTTTTGTTTTTTGGTAATGGCTTATTACTTGCTGATTATTTTAAATTTAGACTATGGAAATGACGTTAGACAAAAAGAAAAGTCACATGATTTTTTTATTTGATTTCAAAATGGGTCGTAAAGCAGGGGAGACGACTTGTAACATCAACGACGCATTTGGCCCGGGAACTGCTAACGAACGAACGCACAGTGGAGTGGTGGCTCAAGAAGGTGTGCGAAGGAGACGAGAGCCTTGAAGATGAGAAGCATAGTGGTTGGCCATCGGAGGTTGACAATGACCAGTTGAGAGCAATCATCGAAGCTGATCCTTTAACAACTGCACGAGAAGTTTGTGAAGAACTCAACGTCAACCATTCTAAGGTCATTCAGTATTTGAAGCAAACTGGAAAGCTGAAAAAGCTCAATAAGTGGATCCCTCATGAGCTGAGCAAAAATAAAAATGAAAAAATCGTTTTTAAATGTCCTCTTCTCTTATTCTACGCAACAACAGTGAACCATTTCTCGATTGGATTGTGACATGTGATAAAAAGTGGATTCTTTCTTTTCTTTCTTTCTTTTTTTTTGAGAGGGAGTCTCACTCTGTCGCCCAGGAGTACAATGGCACGATCTCGGCTCACTGCAACCTCTGATTCCCGGGTTCAAGCAATTCTCCTGCCTCAGCCTCCTGAGTAGTTGGGATTACAGATGCATGCCACCATACCCAGCTAACTTTTGTATTTTTAGTGGAGACAGGGTTTCACCATGTTGGTCAGGCTGATCTCAAACTCTTGACCTCGTGATCTGCCCACCTCGGCCTCCCAAAGCGCTGGGATTACAGGAAAAGTGGATTTTATACAACAATTGGCAATTACCAGCTCAGTGGCTGAACCAAGAAGAAGCTCCAAAGACCTTCCCAAAGCCAAACTTGCACCAGAAAAAGGTCATGGTCACAGTTCGCTGGTCTGCGGCCGGGCTGATCCACTAGAGCTTTCTAATCCTGAGGAAACCATTGTATCTGAGAAGTGTACTCAGCAAATCGATGAGATGCAACAAAAACTGCAACACCTGCAGCCGGCATTGGTCAGCCAAAAGGGCCCAATTCTTATCCATGACAACGTCATCTCGTGCGACCTCACACCGTACAACCAATGCTTCAAAAGTTGAACAAATTGGGCTACAAAGTTTTGCCTCATCTGCAATATTCACCTGATCTCGTGCGAACTGACTGCCACTTCTGCAAGCATCTCGACAACATTTTGCAGAAAAAATGCTTCCACAACCAGCAGGATGCAGAAAAATATTTTCCAAGAGTTTATGGAATCCTGAAGCACAAATTTTTGTGCTATAGGAATAAACAAACTTATTTCTTGTTGACAAAAATATGTTGATTGTAATGGTTCCTATTTTGATGAAAAAGATTTGTTTGCGGCCGGGTGCAGTGGCTCATGCCTGTAATCCCAGCACTTTGGGAGGCCGAGGCGGGTGGATCACGACATCAGGAGTTCAAGACCAGCCTGGCCAAGATAGTGAAACCCTGTTTCTACTAAAAATACGAAAATTAGCCAGGCATGGTGGCGGGCACCTGTAATCCCAGCTACTCAGGAGGTTGAGCCAGAGAATTGCTCGAACCTAGGAGGCGGAGGTTGCAGTGAGTCGAGATCATGCCACTGCACTCCAGCCTGGGTGACAGAGCAAGACTCCATCTCAAAAAAAAAAAAAAAAAAAAAAAAAAAAAAAAAAGATGTGTTTGAACTGAGTTATAATGATTTAAAATTCATGGTCTGAAGCTGCAATTACTTTTGCACCAACCAAATCGTGTATGTGCGCTAAATCGAGCACTATGTACAAGTTTTGGTGTGGATATACATTTTTTCAATTCTCTTGGTTATGTACCCAGGAGTAGAATTGCTTGGTCATAAAGCGGTTCAATCTTAAGGCCAAGGCTGCAGGGAAGCCTTTCTTTTTAAAACAGCAGTTTTAAATTCACAGCAAAATTGAAAAGGTACAGACGTTACCCATATACCCCCTGGCCCAACTCTTGTGTGCTCTACCCCATTATCAACACAGGGAAACTTCTGAATTGTCCACACCTCAGGGCGAATTGCTTCAGGTAGCCAATCAGATCACTTTGGCCTATCACCTTGCGGAAGAATTTTATTTAGGAAGCTGTGGCGCAGGAGGGCAATTTTAGAATTTAGGGCAATGTGGAGGAAGACATTTATGTTAGGATTTGTATTACCATGAAAGAAATTGAGCACAATTGGATTAGGCAAAGGGGGAAATTTTTTGGCAGCCTTTCATAACTGCAGGGGGGATATAGCTGGAATTCCAGGATACCTGGAAGCGGGAGCTCCAATACCACTAACTCTCTTCCTCATCTCTCAGCTTCTCTCAGCATGAGGCTTCATTCTCTCAGCACAGCTCCCTTCACAGCAAGGAGCAGGGCTGTCAACAGTTCCCCTGCCTCGGTGCTCACAACGTTGCTCCTAAACAGAGACGGAATTTCTTTCTTTAAGCTCCAAGTGAAAAAATCCTGGGGATGCATGCTGATTAACTTGGCTTGTGGTTTGACCTAGCCTTGACCAAGTGGTGGAATGCTCTGTGGTCAGTGCATGAAGTATTCTAACTGGCCCAGTTTTGGTCATGTTCCCACCCAAAGACTCGTGAATGTGGCCAAAGGGCAGGATGTGTAATAACGTGGCAGCTCCTTTGGAACCACATGTTTGCAGTGGGGAGAAGAATATGCCCCAGAAGGAAAGAGGTGCCATTCCCCGAAAAAGGGAGGAGTGCTGGGCCAGCGCACACCAGGTGTCCACCAGAAATGCCTGGGTGGGTTGGCATGGCCTTGGGCAGTGTGAGTGCCCTGGGGACCTGGAGGAGCAAAAGGCTCAGACAGAGGTGATTTGTTCTTTTGTTGGTGTTTTTTTTTTTGAGATGGAGTCTTGCTCTGTCACTCAGGATGGAGTGCAGTGACACCATCTTGGCTCACCACAACCTCCACCTCCCAGGTTCAAGCAATTTTCCCTCCTCAACCTCCTGAGTAGCTGGGATTACAGGTGTGCACCACCATGCCCGGCTAATTTTTGTATTTTTAGTAGAGAGGGTGTTTCACCATGTTGGCCAGGCTGGTCTCAAACTCCTGACCTAAGGTGATCTACCCATCTCGGCCTCTGAAAGTGCTGGGATTACAGGTGTGAGCCACTGTGCCCAGCCAAGAGAGGTTTAAGTGTAGCAAAGACAAACTCCTGGCAAATTTTTTCAGAGCCCCAGAAGTCCTAACAGCCCTGCATAGTCCGCTAAGTCACCCCTGGTTAAAGCTTCTGATAATCTAACAAACCATGTACTGACTGAGGCCTCTTACTTTCTGCTACTTCAGTAGCTGGTGAAGGAAATGTACCCATTTCTGACCATTAGCATTTCTTCCTCAGGAGATGAGGTTGTAACATGAACCACAGGGCCCTAGTGCAGCATTTCATGTCAAATATCACATTGCACCGATTTGCTCTGCTCTCCTGACATTTTCCAGCTTGCTCCTGCACTGTATTCACAGTGTTCATTGTATTCACGTTGAAGGTCATCTCTTTGGAGACCTCCCTCACCCACTTAGGCACCCTCACCTCTATTCTTAATATTTGATTTCATTTTTAACACATTGATCATTACCTGATATCTATGGGTTCTCACTTAATATTTTTCTCAACCTCTCTGACAGAGCAATGATCTTCATACTTATTCAGTATAAAATATTGGGAAATCATGATGTTCTTTGTGACATCATAATGTGTTTAATTTTATCTTATGGGATAGGAACAATTTACTCACAGAAAAAATGGTCGTATGCATGTACTTTTGGTTAGGCTCTCAGCTTAGCCTAAACTATAATTCAGATGCCCATCTGGGCATGCAGACCCTATAACTACCCCACCGTGATCCCAGATTGGCATTGGGCAAGTAGCCAAAGATCTCTTTTATTTGCATATGTATATAAAAGTATAGCAAATGGAATAGAACAATACTTATCAAGTTTAAAATAATAAATTCACTGGGGGCTGGGTGCGATGGCTCACGCCTATAATCCCAGCACTTTGGGAAGCCAAGACAGGTGGATCACTTGAGGTCAGGAGTCTGAGACCAGCCTGGCCAACATGGTAAAACCTGAAAGTACAAAAATTAGCTGGGCTTGGTGGCGCATGTCTGTAAATCCCATCTACTTGGGAGGATGAGGCAAAGAATCACTTGAATCTGGGAGGTGGAGTTTGCAGTAAACTGAGATCGTGCCACTGCACTCCAGCCTGAGTGCCAGAGTGAGACTGCGTCTCAATAAATAAATAAATAATAAATTCACTGGGCATGATGGTGCACATCTGTAGTCCCAGCTACTTGGGAGGCTGAGGCAGGAGGATCACTTGACCCCAGGAGGTGGAGGCTGCAGCGAGCTGTGATTTTGCCTCTGCACTCCAGCCTGGCTGATAGAGTGAGGCCCTGTATCAAAGTAATAATAATAACTAAAATAATGATTACTTCTGGGAACCAAGAGGGATAACTTTCAAAAGAGATTTTAGCATTAACTTAATGTTCCAATATTTTTTAAAGAAGTATATATGTGTGTGCATATATATGTATATATATAGGCAGAGAGAGAGAGACAGAGACAAGAAGATGGAGAGAGACAGACAGAGAGCAATGTTTTTAAAAATAGTAGGAACATCAAAAAGGACATGGAAGCAAATATGCAAAAATATTAACAGGAGTTAATTTTGAGTGGTTAGAATGTAGCAGATTTGTTTTTATTCTCTTATTCATTTTCTTAACTATTCCTCACTAAATAAAATAATATGAAAACAAAATTAATCACAAAAATAGAATTAAATCACTGCTAAGAAGGCTTTTACTATATTAAACTGATTGAATAGCTTAACATTTTTTTTTATCTGCAATAGCAAACTTATGTTCTTGCACTTTCAGTTCCTGGGTCTATAATTTCTCTTTCTCTCTCTTTTCTTGACCATTTTCTTCTTAAATACAGTGCTGATGTTCTGAAAATCTCTAGAGGGAAAAGATGTGAGCATGACCTTGTGGCTTCTTTTGACTTTTCAGAGTCATTTTAGATTCAGAACTGATTACATATTATCTCTAACCAGCAGAGTGATTCAGCTCTTTGAAGAAATAGAATTTTAATGTCTCTTCCTATTAATAGCTTGCATTTTTAATATGCTTTTTGAGTAGATTAGTCTTAGAATCCTCAAAATCTGTGGTAAAACTTGTTTGATCACAAAAGTCTTTGATGGTTCCAGTAAGTACTCTGCACCCTCTTTGAGCACTCAGAATTTTAGTAATCACATGGCTGATATTGACAGCTGTGGAACTGTTCAGGGCAGGGATTTTTGTCTGCTTTGTTCATTGCCATAAACTTCCCCAGTTCTGAGCACAATAGGTAGGTAGCATAGAAACTGCTTAATAAATGTTGAATAAATACATGAATTTGAAGCATTTAGGAACTCCTTACTTGTATACTGCTTAATTTAAGAGTTGATCTATTTTCTCTCTGGGTGACAGTCTCTAAGAATATTCATAATAAAGTATGAGGGTCCCAGTGATATCTTCTCTGATGGAAGAGAAGAAAAGCACCAGGGAATGGGAGCCTAGACTGATCAGACTTGGGTCACATGCCCACTGGGAATGGGAGGCAGTATGAAGATTGGAGTGAGATCCACTTATGTCAGGAATTTAAAACAGTCAAACTCACAGAAGCAGACAGCAGAATAATGCTTCCCGGGAGCTGGGTAAAGGGAGAATAGAAACAGGGAGGTGTTAGCCAAAGGGTGCAAAAAGTTTCAGTTATGCAAGGTAAATAAGTCCTAGAGAGCTATTGTACTGTATTGTATATATAGTTAACCATACTGTAGAATATGCTTAAAAATTTGCTAAGGGGGTAGATCTTAGGCTAAATGTTCTTATCACACACACATACAAAAGAGAGAGTGAGGAGGAATCTTAGGGCTGATGGTGATGTTTACGGCATCGTCTATGGTGACTGTTAAACAAGTGCATACATATCTTCAAACTCTTCAAAGTGTGTATATTAACTATGTACAGCTTTTCATGTGTAAATTATACCTCAATTAAAAAAAAAAAAGAATTGGCATAGGAAAGGATCACCTAAAGAAGGGGAGTGCAGTTAACAAGAGAATAGGACATAGGACATTGGGGAAATAAATACGCATGGTATCCATGAGCACATCATAAACTATTCAACCACATTAGAAATTTCAGAGACAAAACTTAAAAAGGGAAACAGGGAAGATGGTAGGTATGATGGTGAGGGGCGGAGGCAGGAGGAACAGAAGAGGTCAGGATGTGTGAAGTAGAGGACACGCTAGGACGAGGAGTGAGAGGGAGGCAAGCAGCAGATCGGCGGGTGCAGCAGGCCCGGCGCAGGGCTAAGACTTCACCCTGTGCGTGGAAAGCTCCCAGAGGGTCTTGAGCCAGCAGGTGACATAAGCCATTTTTGTTTTCATTTTTTTATTTAAAATGTTATGTATGTATTTATTTATTAGAGACAGGGTCTCACTCTGTCACCCAGGCTAGAGTGCAGTCACAGTCAGCTCATTGCAATCTCAAACTCCTGGGTTCAAGCAATCCTCCCGCCTCAGGCTCCTGAGTAGCTGGGACTACAGGTGCCTGCCACCATGCCTGGCTAATTTTTCAGATATTATTTAGTAGGAATGGGGTTTTGCTATGTTGCCCAGGGTGGTGTGGAGCTCCCAGCCTCAAGTCATCTTCCTGCTCCAGTCTCCCAAAGTGCTGGGGTTACAGGCATGAGCCACCAGACCCAGCTTATTTATGTTTTTAAAAGCTCATTCTGGCAGCCATTTGGAAAACCAAACGTGGGGAGGTAGCAAGACAGGAAGCCTGGAAACCAGGTAGGAGGGTATTTCAGCCATCCAGGCAAGTAGTAGCGAGACATGTTAGACCTGTCAGACATTAAGTGACTATTCACATAGTTAATCGGAATTGGGATATAAGTTACAAAAGGGACGAATAGGGTAACTTGGTCTGGTCTTGCAGTGGGGGGGTTGGAGGGGAGTTGGCTAAGGTTTCTCTGAACAAATGACAGTTAAGCTGGGACCTAAATGATGAGTGAGGGGAGATGAGAAGAAAATGTCTAGCATAAGAGATACTGGTGGGAAGCCTTGAGGCCAGAGAAAACCCGGCTCACTCCAGGACCTAAAAGGAGGCCAGTGTGCTTGGAGCAGACAGCAAGAGGAGCGGCTGCGGGAGATGAGGCGGCAGGAGGCGGGTCTTCCAGGGTCTTGCAAGCCTTGTAAGCCTCGTCAGACTGTTGGGCTTTAGCCTAAGTGCAGTAGGAAGCCACGGAGGGATTTTAGGTCTGAAAGGAACATTGCTTGTTCCCTCACTTAACATTTATTTATTAAGCAATGTCTACATGACAAGATGAGACTCACAGTATAGAAAGAGCACTTTGCAATATGTGACGTTTTTAAGAGGAGGCACGGAGGACGAGGGGGCAGGCTTCTGAAGTAGACAGTGGGAGACTGTGATGCTTTGGGCCACAGAGGTGGCAATGGGAATAGAGGGAGGTGGGGGACACAGTGATTGGCAGGCTAGGGGAGCAGGGCTGAGGGCAAGGCTCTGAGATTGGACACTGCACAATAAGCACTGGCAGATGGGGTTCAGCAATGGACTGGAACATTGCATTAGATTCCAAGGAGCATGCAGTCAGTCCCTGGCTTCTTATCCCGTGAGTATCTTAGAATATCCTTAGAGGACTGTGGTAAGACTTACAGAGTTATAAGATTAGCAGGAATCGGATGACACACTTAGAATCATTCTAACTGGGTTGATATACAAAGGGTTGCTTATAGAGATGTGGGCAGGGAGTTAGGGGAACCATAAAGGATAATCCTTGGCCCCAGTGATGAGGGGAGAGAGCAGACACCAGCTGCCAGAAGGAGGCAGTTACATAGAGAAGGTCACCTGGAGAGAAGCTGTAATCTTTGGTCAAGGGACTCACAGGGAAGAAGACAAGGAATAAAAATTCTTCCGGACTCATTTTCCTCCCTTTCGTCAGTCCAATGCTCCAAATTGGTGATCCGCGACCAGAAGCCGGAGGACTTGGAAACTGTGGTGTGGTGTGTTCAGACCAAACTCCAGGTGGCAGTGTGGAAGAAAGGATGGAAAGTGGAGCTGAAGTGGCAAGCAGAAGTCAACCAAACTCAAACTCAAGCAAACGTAGCCAACCAAACTTATCAAATTCTCACTTCTTGGCCTGCATTGGGGTAGAAGTTTATGTATTTTATTTATTTATTTTTTTAATAATAGAGATGGGAGTCCTACTATGTTGTCGAGGCTGGTCTCAAACTCCTGAGCTCAAGCAATCCTCTCACCTCGGCCTCCCAAAATGCTGAGATTACAAGCATGAGCCACCGTGCCTGGCAAAGGGTAGGATTTTAAGTAGTCTGGGAAACAAAAATGGAAGCAGGAAAATGTGTGACATTGTTCCTCAACTGTTGGAGGAAGCCCCTCCCTACATCTCCCCTTTTTAAAAAAAGAGGCTTAAGGAGTTGACAAATAAAAGTTATATATAGAGGCTGGGCACAGTGGCTCACGCCTGTCATCCCAGCACTTTGGGAGGCCAAGGCGGGTGGATCACAAGGTCAGGAGTTCGAAACCAGCCTAGCCAAAATAGTGAAACCCCGTCTCTACGAAAAATACAAAAAATTAGCCAGGCGTGGTGGTGGGTGTCTGTAATCCCAGCTACTTGGGAGGCTGAGGCAGGAGAATCACTTGAACCCAGGAGGCAGAGGTTGCAGTGGGCAGAGATCGAGCCATTGCACTCCAGCCCAGGCAACAGTGTGAGACTCAGTCTCAAAAAAAAAAAAAAAAGTTATATTGTGCAATGTAATGTTTCAATATGTGTATACATTGTGAAATGATTATATCAAGCTAATTAACTTATCCAACACCTCACCTATTTATGGTCTTTCTTTGTGAGACCTTCACCCATGCTTATCTATTACTCAGGACATTTCATTGTAAATTCCAACGAGAATAGCTTTTTGGTATCTGAAACTTTTGCCAGTCTTTCAGCAAAATCTTCTAAAATACATTTTGAGAAATGCAGATTTTACAGTGAAGTTCAAAGGAATTCAGTTTGCATCCTGCACAAATGTGGATTGTTTTCTGCAAAGACAACCTAGGCAACTCTCTGGAGCTTAAACATATAGGACTGGGCCATCCTTGCCAAATAACAAAATTATTTCGCTGTATCATGAATTTGAATCATCAAGCTTTCTGCCGGTTGTTTTCCCCACTATTCAAGTTACAGCAAATTTGTTTTGCTAAGCACGTTGTCTTTTTAGAATCTATGACAAATCATACGGAAAAAAAATATCATTCTTGCTTAAAATCCAGCTGGTCAGGACATTTTCCATCTATGACTCATTAAAGCAGGTTAGCCAGGTATCTTCTTTCTTTGCTCTCTAAAATGTTACAATTCTGGAACAGGCTTTTAATATTTTTCTTAATAGCTCCAGCTTCCAGTGAAGTTAACAATGATTACTTGTGGTCTGACAGTTCTCTTGGCACTATACCAAAAACAGAAGCAAGAAACGCATTCTCAGCCAGAGAGGCTTAACAGCTAAGCCAGACTTTCAGCCAGGAATCCAAATTTCCTTCTTTTCTGTACCTCCTCCCTGCCTTGAGCAAAAATGTCATCTGGCAGGTTTTTTGGTTTCTTAACTCCAGAAAGCTATTTGAGCCCAGCAATTCCCAAAAATGTCACACTATTTTTAAGTGCATATAAATGTCTATCTGTTTTCTTAAATAGAATATTTGCCTCCAAGTTAAATCAAGTACTTTATTCTCTACTTAGAACATTCTTTATCAAATATTGTCTTGAGGCCAAACCGCAGCCTGAGATTAGTAACATAGGCAGGTCAACAGCAGGTTGTGAGGTGGATACAAAGTGAAATGCTGTCCCTTCTCCCCTTTCCTCTCCCTCCTGCAGTCTGTCCCTGATCCCCTGGCCCCTCCCATGACAGTTCTCCCCTTGAGAAAGGGAAAACGACATTGAGAGGGTAGGGGCAGCGAGGCTGCATGAAGAGTTTGGGAAAGCTTGGTTTCTGAACACTTTAACTATCAAAGTTCAAGAGCAATAAAAAAGTTATAGTAAAAAGCCATAGAAGTGAAAGGCAACTCAATTTAGTCTTTTAGCTTTAAAAATTTAAAGTAGGGAACAGAAAATTCTATTAACAAAAGACAAAATTAATTTTAAAAATCTAATTCTAAGTTATAATCATTTAAGGGCAAGAGAGATGATGGAAAAAGAAAGGAAAATGAAGAGGGAGAAATAGAAAAGTGACCTTAATGATTGTGAAATTCCTGAGAAGCACAGGTCTAATGTATTCATATTAGTACTGTATATGAACACCATTAATATATTAATCCCATTTTTAAAAATACAACCCTTTAAGAAATACGGGTAAGTACCACTAGAACTTATTTTTCTAAAAGAGGAAATTGCTACCTAAAACTTAGAAACCTGAGCATTTATAAATCTCTCTATCTTTATTATTTTAAACTAGGAAACTTACTTCCAGGTATGAAAGTGGAGAATGTCATATCATATGTATAGAGAATTGGGTCAAGTTTAAATAGATCAGCCCCATTTCAAAATTCTTTGGAATATTGCCACATGAGGTGGAAATAAGTGGGGTTTTCACTTTTTATAATTTTCACTAATGGAATATTACTCCAGGACACTGATGAAATTAAACTGAAACAGAGTTCCTCTGTCCTTCCTTTACATGAACTCAATTCAAAAAGTTGAGGAAAGGTCAGCAGGCACTGTGACTCATGCCTGTAATCTCAGCACTTTGAGAGGCCTGGACAGGAGGATCACTTGAGGACCGGAGTTCAAGACCAGGCTGGGCAACATAGCAAGACCTCGTCTCTACCGCTCCCCCCCCACCCCAAAACACACACACAAAATCGCCAGGTGTGGTGGTTCACAATGGGGTACTAGCTACTCAGGAGGCCAAGATGGGAGGATGACTTGAGCCCAGGAGTTCAAGGCTGCAGTGGGCTATGCTGGTGCCACTGCACTCCAGTCTGGGTGACAGAGCCAAACTCTCTCTAAAAACAAAAGTTGAGAAGAGCCTACAGATATCTTTTCTTTCATGAAATCTGAATATCCCCAGGCCTCTAGCCTGTAAGTACAAATGAGTGTTTTTATCCACATTTTGGGAGATGATGATCCCCACCTATTCATGACCACCCCACTACAGTGTTTCCCCTCCCAACTCCACACCAGTGTTTCTAGAAGTCTCCAAGGAGTGTCTATGTGTGTAGGAATTCCACAAGTTCCCATCCTGCTATACTTGTTGGGCATCTCCATGTCATTTGGACATCTGTTCATGGGAGAAGCAAAGGGGCTCACCCTCTGCCTCTCAGCTCCCTTTCAGGTGGCCTCGCTCTGCTTTCTCCTGGCACTCTAGGCAGCTGTGTGGTGAGATGGCCTGCAGGTTGCCATGGGCTCCTCTGCCCTTGGAAGGCCTGGAGTCAGGTGAGGGTCAGGAAAGGAGCTGATGACAGGGGTGAGGTCCAGCAAAGGGGAGACCAAGAGGGAAGGGCTTGGGCCTGGCTTTCCTATTAGGACAGAAAGATAAAGGAGACTTCTGTAGTTTCTATGATTTCAGCCCAGCTCAGCAGAGCAGGAGACCAAAAGAGATTTGGGATCAAATTCTGAACCAAAGCTAGGGCCTCTTTGCTTGGCTTCATCCAGGACTTACAGGTGCCATGTCTGTAGCTGGCCAGTGACATACAACACAGCTTACTTCATATGTTTTGTGTCAGAGATGCCCACACAGACAGGGTTTGGGTCCATTTTCTTTTATTTGCATTAAACTTCCACCAACAACCACAGAAAATCTCTCTATGGACAACTCAATACACTGACATTAACTGCTCCCATCACAAAGCAAATCAGCCAAGATGTACAAAAATAAGTTTTATTAAAACCAATTTGTGAAAACTAATTCCTGTTCATCTTTAACAGTAAAGTTACAGGGTTCCAAAGTCCACATAGTTCCTCAAAAGCTTTTCCCTGGGTCATCGCAGTCTTAGGGGTTCCACGGTCATTCCTGACTCTTCATTTGCTTCGTTTATTCCTTTGATAACATGGCTTTTCCAGCTCTCACTTACCTGCCTGACTTCTGACCTGACTGTCATATACCTGGTCAGATCTGGGTCAGACCTCATTCCCACGTGGGGAGATTGGCCCGACTTCTATAGGCAAATGGAAGGCAGACCCAGAGGCAGCCCTATCTCTTCACAGGCCTGGAGGCTATAGAGCATAGAACAAATTCTACAACTGTGTCCAAAATCGAGAGCCAGTCTAAACCAGAGAATTGTGCCCAAATGGGTCGTCAGGGCAAAGGAGCTCAGTACTGGCCAAGTTGGATGGAGTGAGAGGAAGGAGATCAGGGGTAGCAACATTGAGTAGGGTAGCAGGATGAATTTCACAGAAATTGATACCTGGGAGATGTTCATACATTTCTTTGCAAGGTGTTGCACAGGCAGGTCACACCCATTTAAAGGTAGCAGGATGGGCTGGACAGTCAGTTCTCTGACTACGTCCCAACAGGACCTCATTCTCTGCCCACACGCTCCTCCCTAACCTGTTACAAATTCCACCTCCCACTCCCAGAGCCCACCCAGTTTCTGCCATGACCTGTGAAATCTCTATCTCCTTAATTTCTATTGATCTTGTTTATAATTTATAATTCCTTCTTTGCATTGGCCTCTCATTTTTGTGGGTACCTGGATAAAATATTTATTGATGACTTATTGCCCAGCTGAGAAGTCTCCAAGGAGTGTCTATTGCCAGCTGTGTGATTTTGGTTAAGTTACTAACTACTCCGAGAGCCTCGATTTTCTCATTTGTCATATATGCACAATGGGGTTATTGTGAGGATTGTGTGAGACTGCATATATAAAACAGCCTAACGCCTGTCAGAATGTATATTTTGCATTCTCCTTTCTTTTGAACTCATTTTGTAGGGAAATAGTGAGTGAAGAAGCCATGGTTTTGTGGGCACCTACAGTTCTGTTTTATATATTACCAAGAAGAGAAATAGGATTCTCTGGGTTTATGAGCAACATAATAACTAAAGTTCCTGGCAATAGATGAGTCTCATGATGTTTTAATCCCAAAATTAAGAATCATAAGAAAAGCAGTGGTATCTGCAGTGTCCATGGCACCACGTAACACTATTGGAACACTTCAGTCAAATCTCAGGAGTAATTTTCTTTTGCAGTAGCCCTTTTCTTTTTTTGCTTGGCAAACTGTCATGGCCTAATTTTTAGAAAGGGACTTGGATAGAAAAAGGGAAACCCCGAATATTAATCAGTTCCCATGCTTATGAATAGTAAACAGAATTAAAACTGCCTGATGAAATTAATTCATTAAAATCCTCTTTCATAAGAGCAAAATAAACTCTAAAAAAGAAAAGTTTGGCATAATATGCCTCTAAAAAAGTAATTTTTTTCAATAAGGGCAATGGCAGAAATATATAGATCGTTAATCAGAATAAACGTAGTTAAGAAAAACTGGCCGGGCTCGGTGGCTCATGTCTGTAATCCTAGCACTTTGGGAGGCCGAGGCGGGTAGATTATGAGATCAGGAGTTTGAGAACAGTCTGACCAACATGGTGAAACCCTGTCTCTACTAAAAATGCAAAAATTAGCGGGACATGGTGGCGCGTGCCTGTAACCCCAGCTACTCGGAAGACTGAGGCAGGAGGATCGCTTGAACCCGGGAGGTGGAGGTTGCAGTGAGCTGAGATCGCGCCGTACTCCAGCGACAGAGCGAGACTCCGTCTCAAAAAAAAATGAGGAAAGAAAGAAATAAAACTATTTCGGCTGGGTGCAGTGGCACACGCCTGTAATCCCAGCACTTTGACAGGCCAAGGCAGGCAGATCACTTGAGGTCAGGAGTTTGAGTCCAGCCTGGCCAAAATGGCGAAACCCCGTCTTTACTGAAAATAAAAAAATTAGCTGGGCATGGTGGCCTGCACCTGTAATTCCAGCTACTAGATGAGTGAGGGAGGAGAGTCACTTTAACTGGGAGACAGAGGTTGCAGTGAGCCAAGATTACCTTGGCGAAAGGGCAAGATTCTGTCTCAAAAAAAAAACCCAGGAAGTGAAGAAAAACTCAGGCAAAGATTTAGTAACAAATAGTAAAATTGATTAAGTGACACATTATAGAAATTAAGTGGCCCTCATAAATGCATCCTGACTCAGGAAAAACACTCAATGATTCAGAAGCAATGGAGATAATACCATGATCTATAGACAAATCTGCTGTATGATGGGCACCTGGGGAGAGCAGGGAAGTAAGTATGTGCTATAAAATAGGCACCTGTGGCTTGTGATTGGCCTTGACAGCCTAGAGTTCTCCAGTTCGCCTATGCAAAGGTCTCATTCCAGGGACAGGATCTAGAAGCCACCAGGCTAAGCTTCCTAATATCCTTGTACTTACCCAGACCCTTCCAGAGTGTCTGAGACTTGGAATAACTAGGCCAGCATGCACCTCCTCCCTTCCACAGCAATCCCAAAGCTTCTCCCAACCCCATCCCTAAGACACAATAAATGACTAAGTAAAAAACACAAAACTTTCGCAAACTCCTGATACAGCAAGGTCAAGAAATTATGCAAAATCTGAGTTTATCTCTAATTACCTCAGAGAAGGTCATGGGTTTTTTTTGTCACAGGCTTCTCTTCCACCTGATCTGATTTTAATCCACAACACAATTATCTAAGCAGACAGCCTAACCTCCTAGAATACCACAGAGCTAAGGAAGGAATCAAAACTGGCATGTTCCAGATGGATGGCAGAAGATACAGGCTTGCTCAATTTGAGCCTGTGCCACTAGGACAGTCCTAAAACCAAATCCTGGGTTTGAGCACCACTCACCAAAGTATTTTGCTTTGGCATGGTACTGGAGATCCAAGACAGGAAAGATTACATAGTCACATCAGAAACGAAGTTTACTTTCCTGCCTATGCAGCTTGTTTGCCCAGTAATCTTTCTTCTTTATTAAGCAATATTGTGGTGGGGTAGGGAGGGGCCAGAGACATTTAGGAAACAGGGAGCACAGCAGTAGACTGTTGAGAAGGGAGAGGCCATACCCACTCCCTCCCCTCTTACGCCTTTCCTGTAAGCACATCTTCTTCATTCCTCAAGCAAAAGTAAGGCCCTCTCCCCTGTCATGTCAACCCATTCCTCAATTTGATCATTCACTTAGTCACTCAAATGATTACTGAGTGCCTGCTATGCACTGTCTATGATAGTTCCCTCCATGAATGCCTATGGCACTTCCTCCTCACTGTGCTTGGTTATATCAATCAATCATTCAGTATGTATTTTTCCATAACTGTGATGGTTACTGTGCTCATACTATGAGGTATATGAAATTGCTCCTGTGAATCCACTTGGGAAGACATGACATGTCCACTTATCATTGAAGAATAAATGATAAATGCCGAACAAATGGTGCAGACAGAAAGTGTTATGTTTCAGAAAGAGGTTTCTGTGGGCTAATGTGGCCAGTTAAGGAAGACTTTCTGGAGATGCTGTGGCATGAGTAGTGATCAGATAACTGGAAAAGGGCATACTAAAAACAGTGAAAGAAAAGTTACAAAGACCTGCATTAAAAAGGCATGTTAGGAAACCAAGATATGATAAAACTGGCTTAGCTGCTCCCCAGCTGAGAGCAACTCTAAATGCTACAATGCCAGCCCAAAGATAATGTCCTGGTGAAAAGAAGTCAGATCCCCTTTTGCATTCCTTCTTACTGGGTCTCATGGCTTTTCCATCCTTATATGCTACAGAGGGCACCGTGAGCCCTGGTTAGAAGCCAAGGTCCCGCTTTCCTGTTTCATCCATGCCATCCCATTTGCCAGGTGCTGGGCCCCCATTCCTTCTGGGAACCTAAATTTTGAGTAGATTACCTTGAATAGCATCTCTGCGTAGAATTTGGGGGGATGAGATACATGTTAAGACCAGTGAATCCCATAGACATATGAATAGCTTTACTTCTCAAACTTCCAACCTCAGGTCATCCACCCACCTTGGCCTCCGAAAGTGCTGAGATTACAGGCGTGAGCCACCGTGTCCAGCAGCTTTACTTCTTTTACTATAAAATAAGTTCCTTGATCAGAAGTAATATTTTATGGTATACCATGGTGGTGAATGAGGCATTAAGTAAATCTATAGATAATATTTCTCTCAGCTGTATGGTAGGCAAGAAAGGCAGATTATTCAGCATGTATTTCTATTCCAAGGAGAATAAATTACCAAATTGCTCTTCTTTAGTCAAAGAAGGGGGCAATGTAATCAATCTGCCACCAGGTGGCAGTCTTTTCTTGCTGAGTATAGTAGTGACTTGAGGGCTCAAGGTCAGGCTGACATTCAAGCAATGGCAATAGCCAGATTAGCTTTGCTGAGGGGAAGTCCATGTTAAATCCATAAATTGTTGTGCAAGTACAGAAGTGTTTGGGGAACATGAGAGTCATAAAATAGGTAGCCTTGTCCACTGGTTATTCAGAATGTCTCAACCACAAAGGCTATTCGATGGTCATTCACATGAGACACAAATATTCTTACATTCTGGGATAATTCTGAGATATTCATTCACATACATTTCCCCTAAATCTCCAGCTACCAATCTCTTGGTGTTCTGTTCTTTCTTCCAAGTTTTTTAACATGTGATCATACATTTAGCCCCAGCCCTTGAATGTGCGTAGATCTGCCCCTCAGTCCACTTTTCTCAGCAAATGGACCATGACATGTTGTGATCAAAGTTATGCTCAGTGGGAGGATTTTCATTCTTTATTGTCTTTCAGGCCACATCTAAGTTGGACAGCTATTGTGGGTTCAATTTTGACTGGTAACACCACACCATGGAAAGTCATCTGCAATCCGGGCTCTAATCCCTTTTTCCTTTCTCAATGGATCACAGGCAACTTCTCATTAGGATACACTTGTGGACTGTGTGTGAAAAGCACAGGCATACTGTGAGTGAGGGTCACCTGCTTAACTAACTTGCGTCTTCAGAAGCTGCTTACACCTGAACTTATATATGCCAATTCCGCTTGATGATGAAACAATTTGATGAGCTCTGGGCTCATCAAATTTATGGTTTTGTGTCTCAAACAAGTCCAGTTAAAATGGGCAACTCACTTCATATGAGGTGTCCTGTGGTCAGGTAGAAGTGGCTGGATGCCTTGGTAAGACATGTGGATTCCAGAATTAGTAGATACAATCCATGAAGGTTCAGGGCCCAGCTACTTCGGTGTGGTTTTTAGGAGTCCAGTGGTCAGAGATTTGCTGGAATAACCTCTCCAAAGTAAAAGACAAATTACGGCATCTTCCACCCTAACCTAAAGAAGCACAGAGCCTGGAAGTCTCTTTAGATTCCGATGCAACTTATCCCACACTTAGGAATATTGCACCTGCCCATATACTGTGTGACATGGAAGGCTGTCAGCTTTGAGGGGTTTTGGAGCAAGAAAGTGCACTCCATCAGGTCCAGACTGTGGTACAAGCAGCACCCTCCTCCTCGGATCACGTGATCCAGCAGGCCCTATGGTGCTGGATGTATCAGTGGTGGCAAAAGATGCAGTGAGGCGCTTATGGAGAACTCCAGTGAGAGAATCACAATGCTGGCCCCTAAGATTCTGGAGAATAATTATGCTACCCACAGCAGAAAAACACATACCCTTTGAAAAACAGTTTTTGTTAAGTTCTTATCTTGTCAAGTTGCAAAACGCAAGTTATTTTGGTAGAGGAAGAGTGTTTGACCATTGGACATCAAATGACCCATGCCTTCAGAACTTTATATTATAATAGGTGTTCTGTCCATCTCATCAAGTTAAACAGTTGGATGGGCCCAGTAGTAATTCATCAGTTGATGAAAATGGTATATCCAGGTATATCCAGGATCAAGTTCAAGTAGGACCAGAGGGTACAAGTGAGCTCTATGGGCAAATTGCTCAGATCTTCATGTCACCCATTAGAAAGGTCTCTTATGATGAGTTAAAGTGGAAGGAAAAGCC
The DNA here is from genome assembly GCA_004027715.1 of Plecturocebus donacophilus. Lineage (NCBI taxonomy): Eukaryota > Metazoa > Chordata > Mammalia > Primates > Pitheciidae > Plecturocebus > Plecturocebus donacophilus. The sequence continues at coordinate 60,472 of PVKP010006513.1, forward strand.
CAAATATTTGTTAAAGATGGGTCACCTCATTAAGTACATACTAAAAATTAGTGGTGACTGCATGATAGTCACATTTATAGGTGGTCCTTAAAGACAGTGGAGAAGGAAAATCTTCACCAAGGACAGAGCTGGTCTCTGCTTTGGTGGAAGGAAAAATCACCTGCATATAAATTCCTGGTTCTGGCCAATGGTTTGGCTGTCTGGTTGAAGGCCTGGAATGCAGAGGACTGGAAGACCAGAGACACAGGAAATCTGGGCAGAGGAAGTGGATGGACATCTGAGAGTAGGCACAAAATCTGAAGACTGTTGTGTCACATATCTCCCAGGAAGGATCCACCACATTAAACAACCAAGCAAACAAAATGGCTCTGCCAATTGATATTAGTCAGACTGCATCATCGGCAATCCCAGAGCTGAGATAATGGACACACAAGTGGGGTGACCACATGGCAGAGTTGGAGGCCACATATGAGCCCAACAGCATGGACTCAGAGCAAAACCAATCTAGTTATCTGTGAATGTTCAACTTGTCAGCAGCGGAGACCATCAGTAAGCCTTCAATATATTATTCCTCAAGGAAAACATCCTGGACATTAGAACTCACCTATTCTGAAAGGGTTAGTGGTTCACTCTCACAAGGATAAGGCCTATTTCGGGTATGGTTTTGCCTTTCCTACCCACAGAGCCTCAGCCAGGACTGCTATCTAGGGGCTCATGGAATGCTTGATCCACAGGCATGGAATCCCACACAGCACAGCATCTGGCCAGGGATCTGGTTTGAAGCAGATGTACAGGAGTAGACCCATGACCATGGGTTCCACTGATCATATCACATGCCACACCATCCAGATGCAGCCAGGCTCAGTGAATGCCAAAATGGCCTCCTAAAGAGGAAACTGAAGTACCAACTTTGTGTGTGGGTCAGTCTGTCTATATTTATTTATTTATTTATTTGTCAGAGTAACATGATAAAAATGCTAACAGTGATTATTTCTTTAAAAATTTTATTTTTTCTTTTTATGGAAAGGAAGTCTCTGTTTCCCAGGCTGGTCTCAAACTCCCAGGTTCAAGTGATCTTTCACTTCAGCACCATGCTCAGCCTCTATTTATTTAGTTAGTTAGTTATTGAAATGGGATTTCACTATGTTGCCCAGGCTGGTTTGAAACTCCTAGACTCAATCAATCCTCTTGCCTTGGTCTCCCAAAGAAAGGTACTGGGATTATGGGTGTGAGCCCCTAAGCCCACCAACAGTGATTATTTCCATATGGTGATTTTTATTTTCTTCTTTTTGCCTACCTACATTTTCTACAGTTTCTGAATGCATTAGTGTTACGTTAATAGGGTAAAAATAAAGAAAACTCCTCTTTTCATTACTCTATAAAATAGCCCTCCAATTTCTGAACCCCAGCATTCTTTCCTTTCCTCTCTTGAACTCTCTAATCTTTGTGGCTCTCTTCTCACCATAAACAACATCTGGTACTTCTCCAGAACCACTGAACCACTTCCCTGCAACCATTTACCACAGAAATCTGCATTGCTGGGGCATTTGTCCCATATGGTCCCTGGACTCTCTGAACCTGTGAGTACTGTTTTGTCCTCAGTGTTCTAAGTGCTTTGTACAAAATATGGCAAAGAAATTTACCCCGGTGCCTTCTGAGTTCTAGAAACCTGCTACTATTTATCTCAAATCCCAGAAACTCCTATTTCATCATGAATCTGTCTTAGTTATTTACTGCTACATACCAAATTACCCCCAAATTAGCAGCTTAAAGCAATATTTATCTCACACAGTTTCCAAAGGTCAGAATGCAGGAACACCTGAGCAAGGTGCATCTGCTTTCAAGATGGCTCACTCACGTGGCAGCTGACATTACTTACGATCCTCCTGAGCCATGGAGGCCCTCGCGTAGTCCTTCTCTTGAGCGCACTTGGATAAACCCTGGGGTATAATTAATCATTGAAGATTTTTTCTTTTTAAATAGAGACAGGGTTTTACTATGCCCAGGCTGCTCTTAAACTCCTGGCCTCAAGCTATTTTCCCACCTTGCCTTCCCAAAATGCTGGGATTACAGGTGTGAGCCACCATGCCAGCCATCCTTGAGTTTTGTTTCATTTTTGAGACAACGTCTCACTCTGTCACCCAGCCTGGAGTGACTGTAGTGGCAGGAACACAGCTCACTATAGCTTCAAAGGATCCTCACACCTCAGACTTCCGAGTAGCTGGGACTATAGGTACACATCATTTCACTCGCTAATTTTTAAATTTTTGTAGAGCCAGGGTCTCACCATGTTACCCAGGGTGGTCTCCAACTCCTGAGCTCAAATGATCCTGCTGCCTCACTCTTCCAAACTGTTTGGATTACAGGTGTGAGCCACCTACCGCATCTAGTGATTTTCTTTAAAAAAAAAAATGTGTGTGTGTGTGTGTGTATATATATATATATATATATATATATATATATATATTGCTTCCCTTAGATTGCCAATCATGCTGTTATTTTCCCTATACCTCAACAATGTGTTGAGCTCTAAGCTCACAAAGCACAAAATTTGAATGTTTTGTCCTCTTCAAAATTCATGTTGAAACTTAATCCCCAATGCAACAATACCAAGAGGTGTGACCTATAAAAGGTGATTGAGTCATGACAGCTTCATCCTCATGAATAAGATTAGGTGCCCTTATAAAGGGCTTGATGGAGAGAGTTTGCTTCTTTCTGCCCCTTCCATCCCTTCCTCTGTGTGAGGACACAGCGTTTCTCCCCTCCAGAGGATGCAGCAACAAATCACCATTTTGGAAGGGAAGACTGAGCCCTCACCAGACACTGAGCCTGCTGTCATCTTGATCTTA